>JAANSN010000170.1:22208-81971 GCA_036850665.1 Dicranocentrus wangi | reverse complement strand
TGTATTGAAGGAAGTACTCGACCAAAACCAAAAATATTTTGGTAGTAGGTAACCCTTATGAGTGCAAACTTGTTTGCATGAAATGGGCCATATCGGCCTTTCCAGTTCCAAGTAAATGAATATTTACCGATTATGCTTAGGTTTTGAATAATAGTGTATCTCCGGCTCTGGTACTTTGCCCAGACGCAGACTTCAGTGAATGAAACGGGAGGAAACTTGGATTTTGAGATTTTCCCCTTTCTACAGTTTACTTATATTGGAGGGATGTGGAGTGGAAAATTAGTGGATGGATGGATGGCGTCACCATCAGAACCATCATGTATTTTCTTGGGAGGCACGTTGAAGGTGGTAGTTGTGTGGCTGTATTTAATTTTGTTGACATTCCGTAATTCGTAAACAGACCTACATTCTCTTAAGAGGATGGATAAGAAAAGGATGTGATGAGAAGAAAAGTATATTGTCCAGCTATGATGATTACAAAAGGAGGAAGCATTTCATCGTGTGTGTGTGTGTGTGTGTGTGTGTGTAATGTGTAACTAGTAACCACTTTTCGCCAAATAATTTCCGCCATCGCATCCCTCCCTAATCACATAAAGTGTATTTGCCACACGTTTTTATCGTGTCTCCTTCCTCCACAACATACTTAATGAAACATTGAAATGGACATTGGTGCTTTTCCACAATAGTCAGAATAATATATGGGAGTAGTATACTCGTCGTCGAGTTTTATATGGTCCACCACGCACCGCCGTGGAGATAAAGACAAAAAGAACACGAGAGTTTGGGGACTACTCGAGAAAAAAACGGAGTGACTCATGATATTTCGTTGGACTTAATTAAAGCGGTGTATTGGAGGTCCAAAAGGGATTGGGCAATACAGATGGGGAAAAAAGACAATTGCCTAGAAACTTGGATTTTTTTTGCCTCGTGGCACACTTCCTTTAAAAACTAGAAATTTACTTCAAATTGATGCTCTCCATGGTGTGGTCCAAAAAAGGAGGTTTGAAAATGACATTATTCGGATTGCTTGGAGCAACCAACATTTCAACTTTTTTTCCACGTTCTGCATTCCCACTTTTTTCCACGGCTTGGACTTGAAATAACAATGTTTATATGTAATTTTTGGGTCATTAAATTTGGAAAAAATGAGAATGGAACTGTGATAGCTAATCTGGAGTTTTCTTCCAGCCATAGCCACTCATTTTCTAAGCGAAATGGTTCTCAGGCCTACTCATTTTCATGGGGAATGCACACGCCGAGCCGTCATGTTTTTTTCAGGATTGGAGATGGGAAAGGGAGTCCCGGATTTCCTTTTGAAGCCCCACATAATCGAAATACACACACACACACAAGCCAAAAATAACTATGCAGTATTCGAAATGGTATGTTACAACTGCTCAAGTGAGCGCCACAGAACGTGGTGGATGTAGCTAAAAATGACTATTTTTAATTACCGATTGTTACGTCATGCCAGAAATAATTGCTCTCCAGGATTCCCCTTTACACTTCCCGGAAACACCTTAGGAGACTAATTAAAAGAGTAAGAGTACACAGAGAACATAAGCTGGTTTTTACCCGATATTTTTGTAGGATTTGCCGTTTGATTTAAGTAAACTTGCAGCATGTTTCGGAAACATGTTACAATTAAATCTATACATCAATTGCGAAACATGGTATTCCCACGTTCATCATTGAAATCACGACCTTGACATCGCAGGATCCTGTGTTTTGTAAATATAATATGCTGACATAACGGCAAAAAGTTGTTAGGCAAGTAAAAATTAGGTAGGGAGGCAAATCAAATGGCTAATATTTCCTAATTATTACATATTCTTTCGATTCAAATTGGTAAAAAAATATTCAACTTTGCTCCACTTTCCCTTTTTTTAATAAATCACTATTATTACCTACTTTCATTAAGTCGAAATTAGCGTTACGAAATTTGATTTCTTGCAAACTTACAAATGCACATGAAAATAGCGGCCCAAAATAGACATTTCCACGAACAGAAGCATATATATAGTTTCTTAAATCTGGAAGTTGATTACAATGGGAACCCGGTGGGTGATCAATGAAAAAGTTTTTTTTTCTCCTTTTGTCAAAGCTAGCTTCATGTGTTGCCCACGATGAGAAAGTGCACCCTGTCATTTGGAGTAGTTTGAAATGAATACATTTTCACTGTGCCAGTAGAAAAAGCTCAATTCAAAAAAAGTTTTGCCCACCCTGATGAATAATTGAAGCGACAGAAAAATTTCCAGGAGATACCCGCTCAATCATTAACCTTTCTGTCTGTAGCACACAATAAGGAAAAGAAGCATGGTCTCCGGCTGGATAATATGCATTCTTCGGAGAAACGCTGGCAAGTTATTCAATCGGAGGAAAGTGGGAGAGGGTATGAATGAAGCAAAAAGAAGCATATGAATATAAATTCAAAGTAATAATAAACCCTGTAGAGAGCAGGCATATTATGGTATGTGTAAGTATATGTATATAATATTATGTTGTATTCAACATTAGGAGAGAAAAGTCGCAAAATGTGTTTATCCGGATAAAGATCCGTATGGCACTCGAGAGAAATAATAATAATAATAATTTCGTGTGGGAACATGAGCCCGACCGAATCACCACAACTGATTCCTTTTCCCCTTTGTCAATATTTAATCACAGTCATTTCGAGATTTCCAACTTTGGTTGAACCCCACACCGATTATGATGAACTGTAAAAATATTGTCTTTGTGTAATAAAGCCGTACAACGTACCAGGCTCACGCCAGTTTTGATGTGATATCATCATCATCATCATATCATTGTTGTTTCCATTTTCAGCCAGAGTCCAACTTTTTACGACACCTGTGTAGTCAATGCGATATCCCATCAAAAGAGGCAATTTCCATGAAAGTTTAGTGTCTCCTGTCGTAAAAATGGGATAATATTCAATAATAATACGGTTGCGATTCAATAATACTACCTGGATTTGGGGAACCTGGCTGTTGCATCACCACCACACAGAGGGTTACATATTATGAAGAAGAAAAGGGTTTATTTATTACAAATGGGAAAATATATATATGATTTGCAAAGGTGTGGGCGAGTTCATTATCCCGTGATTTTTCGTTAATATAAGTATTTCGTTTTATTGACTTTCTCCTGGGTTGACTGTGGGATCGCATCGTCGAGGTGTGTCGTAGTCGTGGCGAAGCTACCTTTTTCGCGACTAACCATGGTGGAGCAAGGTGGTTTTTTCCATATATCTGCTCGGGATTATAGCTTACTATAATATGGTCCACCGTCCAAGTTTCTGTTTTACACCAGATTGAGCCGACGAAATGCACCCCTTTTAATATTCTGTGCATGATCATCTTCCAATAAATATCGTGTCTGGGTGGTGAGATGCTGCTGATGCAACTTTCCCTGCTAAATCCCTTGACCACGCGAAACAGCAGCACTCTGGCTCCGTTTATATTTTTTTTTCGTTGGAGGGAATCCACCCTAAACGAATTCTGATGCATGACCGCCCCCTCTCCTCTCCGTGAGATAGAAATCCTGTGTGGATCCTCTTTTCCCCCCGAAAAAACGCTTCTTCTGTACTTCTCACCCAACCGTGCAATACATAACAAACAAGAGCGAGCAGCGTCTAAACTAAACAAACTGGGATATGATATGGGGAATTAAGCTCTGACAAGAAGAAAACGAAAATGGAGGGAATGGCCAACTAACGTCATATCCTGATCTGGATGTTTAAGGTCGACGATTCAAACAATAAAATAGAGTTGTAATCCTGTAACAGTTCTTTTAATTTTAGGTACTTTCCCCACCTCGTGGACCTCGCCGTTCGTGACTTTTTCCTATTTACATAAAAACCAGTACACAGTGGAAGTGAGTCATGGAATGTGGAGGGTGTGTGGGCGGATGGATGGCATATATATGTATATGGAGAAGAGACGCCAAAAGAAACTCTTTCATCTTGCCATGTTGTTCATGTTGACTTCAAATCAGAGTCGTCACATCAGGATATATACACTAGGCCACATCTTACAGTTAGATTATGTGGGAGTAAGATAAAAAAAAGAAAGGATGAAATCGACTAACTATCATTGTTATATGCTGCGTCATCACCAAAAACAAATTTCGTGTTTGCATAGTTTCTGCGGAATTTTCGTCAGTAGTTCTAGAAATCTGGTTATTTTAGAGAAGCTGAGAAATGAGTATGGGCAAAAATTTTTGACACCGTAGCATCATCCCCTGTTTGAGGATATTCTAATGGAATAAATAGCTTTCGGGGAAATGATGGCCAACTTTTTCGCATTTTTGTCCTGCACCAGATTTTTTACTTTTTTGTGGGATTCGCATTTCGCAATGTTAGTCTGTTTGCAGGAAGGTGAGGTGGTGGTGGTGGTGGTATTATGAAATTATTGCTTTTCCCTGCAGACTGCAATACGAGAACTATATTTATTTATCATTTCCAACCTGGAAAATTACCGAGTTTGATAGATTTTTATCGATTTCTCGGAAAATGCTGGTGCCCGTATCATGGAGGATACACATATATGCCACATTTCAACTATTGTGTCCACCATGGTCGTAGTACGAATAAATGAACCAGGTTAACTCAATGAAGTTGAAGTATACCAACAGTTTACAAATAATCAAGGACTGTATAAACACCTTGACGAGAAAATGACAACATGAAACGAAAGTTGAAAACTCTTTCAATGAGAAATGACTAGGTAGAAAGTGATGATTAGATGGGTATACCTGACAATCCGAATGCAACGCACTGTCTCCGACCTGTCGTGCGTGTGGACAATGACATGAAACTGGGGCTAGGCTAAACAAGGGTAAACTACTACTTATTATCAACTATTGTCCCTTTCTGTAAGGAGGGCAAAAATATTTAAGTAAGTAGTTTCCAAAACTTGTGAACCCATAGAATAGATTTCCTATTTATATAACTTACCCAAAATATGTGTTGTGTTTTAATGCGGTTTTCTAATGTACCTATAAAACAACAAGAATGAGTGTGCCCCAAGTTGTTTTCTTTTTACTTTGACTCTCTCACTCTCTCTCTTCTCTCTCTCGTTCACCTCGCTAATATGACAAACAGATTTAAGGACTAATAATAAGAGGAAAACCGCTCCTAGCAATTTACATTTTTGCAGCTGCTTTCTCCTCGACATGCATCGTAACTTGTCACCACAATATATTATCTGCTGGAGTGAGTGAGCCACTTCTAGCAGATCACACAGTTGTTTTGCATCCTTCCACTTCACACTCTCTTCAAAGGAGGAGCGGAAAAGGGGAAAGAATGGAATACCATGTATTTTTTCCAAGAAATGGAAAACGATCCAGTAAAAAAGAAAAGGAAAACAGGAACACAGAAAGGAAAAGCCGAGGGCGACATTCTTTCTCAGGATATTTTACGACCTTGCATGAAATACTTTGTGAAAGTGAAAAATCATCCAGCGTCTAAGTATGCCTCTCTATATAATATCCTCCTACACTTCCCTCCAAATCCTTAAACAATACAAGAAGGGTTCGGTTCTCAGACTGGGCTAAAACCGTTACACATGATTAACTGCGTACATGCTCGCATCTCACAAAACCTTTAAAAAAATAAATAAGTATATCTTATAGCGCGCCCTCACTCCACTCATCCAGACCATGATGATGGAGGAAGAAAAGCCAAGAAAGGAATCTTTCCGGGTGACTGATCATGTGTTCCAGGACAGATCGGTCAAATAGAGTGCGAAACCTTATGCACTCATCGACGTAATATTCGTTCGACGTTTCTTCAAAACAGAAATAGAAACAGGGTTCCGTGTTGTAGAACAAGTATTTTTTTTCTAACGTAGTACATTGTTGTCGTCAGCAACAACAACGGTGTATTGAGCAATTTTGTTTTTTCGACATGCGTGGGGCAAAAAAATATATAGAAACTGTTGTTGTTCACCCAAATTCTCAAATTTTCCCTTAAAACACATAACATATCTTCGTTTAAGAAAACTAGGACCCTTCTTGACGGCTTCGTAATTTGTTTCAGGGGTGAGTTATTTAATGTCACCTTTAATTATTCTTTGGATTGGGGTAAGTTGTGACACGTGATGGATGGTCTAGAGCGGAGCAATTGTAAGGGAAGGCTCAAGAAGACGGCATGCATTTTGCATAAATAAATTTCAGTGTTTTGGGGCACACTGAGAATTGCAAGAAGGAGAAGGGACTAAACCACAAGCCGTTTCTCAAAGGGCCTTTTAACTTGCTTTTAGAAGAGCCCCGATTCCCAATCAAATTAAATTTGCAAGGAAATCGGTAAATTTATTGACTTGTGTTCTTGCTCCTGTTCTTCACTGTCAAGAAGAAGGGGCACCTCACTCACGCCTTTGACGCTATTTCTAAAGCGATGCAATGATGATGAAAAAATAGACAAGAGCACCAAAAATGGAATTGAATGGATGGGGAATAATACATGGGGACGATTCTGACATGAAGAGAGAGGAGGCGTTCGGTTCGGTCGGTTGTGTGTCTTCTTGACACACACTCGCTTTTGTAATACTCAAGATACCTGGCTTATATTTCATTCAAGTTTTTTGCAATCAAATGCAATCTCCTTATGACTCCGTTACCCTGGCCGTGTGTGGTGGTGGTCGTGAACCTTACCTTATCATATATGCATATGCCGAGAGAGTAGATCACCATTTTTCATTTTTTTTTGATAGTGCCGTTTTTATTGGCATGGTAAGTCAGCCTGAATTTTTATATAAAGTGCATGTAACGTTATATGACAGCTGCAAGACGGGGATAAGGGGATCAGATTCAACTTTCGTTCGTTGTCTTTCCATTGCTGACGCTCTTGTTCTTTTTGATGGTAGAGAAAAAAAGGTGCCACTGAATTTAACTACTTACTTTCACGGGGAAGGTTGATGAAGCCTTTTTCCCCTTCTCTAAATACGATTATGGTATTTTTTTCGTACACGCTACAATTTAGGAGGAAAAAGGGAAAAGAGAATAAGATGGGGGGAAAGGCGCTGGTGTTATCGTCAGAGTTCAGAACAGTTATGAATTATGTATCTGTGTTTTCCCAGTCTTTTGTTGTTTGTAAATGAACTCTGAAATCTGATTCGTGCTAATAACCATTGCCTGTGTGTGATTCACTTTGATTCCGGCTTGACATGAAAGAAGGTCGTCAACTGAGTGAGTGAGAGAAGAGAGAGATGAAATTTAGAGGATACAAAGTGATGATGATGGTGTTGGTGGTGGTGGTGTAAGAGGATACTGATTATTTTCAATTAAACTACTGCACCTCTTTTCTCGCATGGTGTGAAAGTAATACTACTGTGTGAGGAGGAAAAGAAAGCATGGGCTCCGTTGCAAGCCGAGGCTCTATTTCCCCACGGAATAGTGAATTAGGCGGAGAATACATTGGGAGTTGAGTGGAGTCACGACGAGTTTAGGTTTTTAAACAAAGGCCCACGCCAAATAGGAAATTTTTTGTATAATTGGTACATTAGCGGCTGTTTATAGTTATATTTTTGTTGCAATTAACGAGAAGAGCGAGGATGACTTTGAAGCTATTTTTGTGTCCAAAATAATCACGTACCTCCTTCTTCTCCTCGTAATTTACTAACACAAAGGGAATGGAAATCTATAATTTGTGTGGATGTAAATCATGCACAAAACACAAAACTCTGGAGTGTGTGACTAGTGTGTATATATATGCCCCCTCCATCTTTTTGCGATGTTAATTAGGGAATTCGATAACAGAGTAGTAGCAGGGTTTTTTGTTGATCAGCAGAGGAACTGTCAACAAGTCATTCCGCCCAATTAAATAGTAACGCATTTTGGAGGAGATTGAGCGTCAACGAACCCTACTCGATAGGAGCAGAGGGTTGTTGACTCTCATGGTGAAACAGAGACGGCAACTTGGGATGAGATGGATGAGCTAATTGCTTCCACCGCAGTGCACAAAAAACACGACGAAGGATAGGGAAAGGGTAGTAGAAAGGAGCGCAGTGTGAGAAAGAAGCATGGATTTCGGGGGAATGTATAACACATCTCGTAATCCGGATTGTAGGAGAGCTTTGCCAAAAATAGGAGAAAATGAGGCATGGGATTCTTTGGATAATACTACTATCAAGTGTGAAAGAGGCTTCATCTAGATATCATCACCTCTAGTTTCTCCCCTCCGCGCTGACTATTTTGTCATGTGTATCTCGGTGACCTTGCTTGATCCCGAATATAAGCTCTTCTTTTGTATCATACAACCGCCTTATGAGGAATTGCAATCAGGGAAGTGTATTTATGTATTAATGCGGTGGAGGTGGTGGGGTTTCTCGGAAAGATTAAATCATGGATTGAACCAGTTACATCCACTTTTTAGTAAAACAAAATTCCAGCCGAGGGGATTTTGACCGGAGGCAAATATGTATTTCCGCTTAGATTTTACAGATCAAGGGCTTAATCTAACTTATATTTTTTACTTGATTACCCTTCTTGGAAATTGTATCGGCATGTGTGCACTCGGAATACAAAATAGTGACTCCGGTGTCGTTTCCCTCTCTTTGAAGAGGAAGGAGCCGTAGTGAGAAAATTTAGTCTCTCTCAAAATCCACGACATTATATTTCCGATAGTTGTAGTAGGTGCTAATAGATAGCCAAGAAGAAAAAGCAATAACCAATGGAAAATAATTTTGTTACCTGGCTGAAAGTCAACAGGTGTCAAGTGACCGGGGAGAATGTTGTAGGGATGAAAGAGAAAAACTGTTCTTCTCTTCCCAAGTGTCCTCTTGAAACGTGTCCAAATTTAATTCTAGTTGATGCTCCCTCCTGTCTTGAAAGTCACACCGGTTCCTCCAGAAACGACGATGATGATTTATTGAAAGCCAAGTCAAAGAAGAAAGTTTCCCCTGTCGGCAAACTCTTTAAAAAAGGGAGTTCAGCTCCCAGTTTTCAAGGATATTCAAAAGAATAGTTTGTCAGAATTTCAAATTTAAGAGGAATCTGGAGCGTGCCTCCTGGTTAGAAAAACGACGACGGAAACAAGAAAAAGAGAGACAAAAGGGGTTAGTTTCTAGCTTCAAGTTGACTGCTGCTCTGCCTGATTGCTATTCCAAAACTAAAAAAACTTGTAATCGTATTGCTCGCCTAGTCGGAGAAAGAGTGGAGAGGTTTCAGCTTTCTCCTCTCTGTTTTATATTGTCAGCGAAGGATGTGGGAAGCAACAGTGCCCGCGACTTGGGATGCATAATATAGAGCTGGATGGAGGAGCATGGAGTTTCCACCTCGGGAAAAGAGCAAAAGCTGCTCCTGCTGGAGCTGGATCTATTATCCAGGCGAATACAAACACAAGGGTTGCGTATACACTCACATATTTTATCATTTCTCCCTGCTACTACTGCTTTTTATGCAAAAAGAAAAATTGAAGAAGAAACCAATTTTTTCACATACATTTTTATTATCCGGAGTGTACAACGTCACTCAAGAAAAAACACGGCAAAAAAATTAGGTATCCCAATGGCTTTTTTCTGGGGGTTTTTAGGATTGGATGCGATAAATATTAGTTCTGCAGCGTTTGGCGTAGTTTTGAAAACTCTTTAGGGATGAACACACGTATGGCAGGGAGGCCACTTTTCCTTGACGTCAGGCAATGTCATCTCGTGCGATGGTGGTTGCTGGCGGTGGTATGGTGTGGTGGTGGTGATGGTGGTTCCACACGAAGATATATTTTTTTAAACAAAACTAAAAGCATACAGCAGCAGCGTCTTCATTGCGGAGGATCTTACAAGAAGAAGCCTTGGTGAAATTCCGGAAATCTAGTAGTATTTTCCTGATGGGTGTATGATGTGTGAGCCGCAGGTTGTCAGTATGCATGCATGGGTTGGGTATATATGGTTGAGATTCCATTAGAAAGTCTGACTTTCTGGTTGCTACTTAAAAGGTGGATGCGGAAATGTCTTTCTAAGTAAAATGGACAGTGAAAATAAGTAAGTACGGTGTGATGATGACATTGCGTTGGGAGCTGACTTAATGTGTTGAATCTATAGAGATTTAATGGAATGAAATCTGCTGTTAAAAATTGTGACTACCTTTCTGCTAAAATAATATATAAATATGTTTTTTTCCATTAACGGCAAAATACCAGATTAGCGAAATGAGGTGCGGTATGTAACTACGTGTGTGGTACTAATGTCGCGATTAAAGATTACTGGAAATTCCGCCGTCCATGTTTTGGTCCAAAAGTTATCATCACTTGGGCTGGAAAATGGGATCCAAGGGACCAGCTTACGATATTAGTATTGCCCACGTACCATCAACAACTTTTGCTACAGGGAGTCATATTATGGATTTCGTGAAGTGAAAGTAGATTGCCTATGCAGATCAAATA
Source organism: Dicranocentrus wangi (assembly GCA_036850665.1). Classification (NCBI taxonomy): domain Eukaryota; kingdom Metazoa; phylum Arthropoda; class Collembola; order Entomobryomorpha; family Entomobryidae; genus Dicranocentrus; species Dicranocentrus wangi. Next base: position 71,593 of record JAANSN010000170.1, on the reverse strand, counting down.
AAACGGATCCAAATAGAGTTCGGGTAGTGCAGTGCTCAGTGTTCATAGTATTTGTGAACGTAGTTGGAAACAATGGGTAGACTTCCATCGAGTGGGAAAACTGTGTGCTGCAACAGTTTTTAAAAAAACTTTGTGGGAGCACAAAAAGTTGTAGCATTATTGTATTGCAACGTGGAGGCAACTTTCCAATTCGGATTGTACAAAAGGACAACATTTCTGCAGTCCACTTTTATGGTATTCTTCCAGGGAAAGCAAAAAAAAAATTTCCACGGGGCGAAATTTACCAGCAGGTATTTTGTCGTTACAACAAAAAGTAGGGGGTTTGGAAGCTGGAATAGAAGACCCGGTCCACCTCGTCATGGAACTGCGAAAAGATGCTTATTAATTTATGTATTGCTGTACTCGCATGGTTTCATGGAGGAATCGCCTCTGCGGTCGGACGGCATGAGCGAGAGATTACGGAGTAAACATTTTCCCCAGCCAAAATCTGCTTTTGCAATGGATTAGTTTCCCTAAAAGAGATTGGTAGGTGCAGGTACACGTTAATGGACACGAATCTACTGTTGCTAAATACTATTGCGTTCTATTTCGGGAATAATATATGACGTCTGAAGGGGAAAACACATTTTTGCACTACGAAAAATACGAATTTGTTCTTCAGACAAAAATCTGTGTGTAAATATCGATATTATGTACACTTCGTGTTGGATTAGAACCTCAGCAGCAGTCGTTCGTTACTCTTCCTCCTCGTCAGCGTACCACTTTATCTATACTCTTCAAGCTGTGCTGTGTGAGGAGGGAGAGTGAGAGCATATCAACCAGACTAATTTTATGACAATCATCATGTAACCACGTCATTTCGAAAATCACCCTAATGCTCCCCCTCACCACTCCCGAGTTGAAAATTTGGCTGCTGACACGTATTGGAAGTAAAAAGGGAAATAATAATCAGATTTCAAAAAACGCCTGACTAGGCTAAAGAGCGAGGAGGAAAGGTGACTAAAATAATCTAATGAGGGAATCTCCGTATGGAGGGATTTATGTCTCTCTCATTTCACTCTCCTATCCCGTCATGTCAGTCAACAGAGTCGATTCAATTACAGGAAGGAGATCTTCCCGAAAAATGATTAGCTTTTGTGATGAAGAACAATTAAAGGCATGACATTTGACTGAAATTGGATAGATATTTAGAATTTGAATTAGATGTGAGCTGACGGGATGACGCATCTCAGCGTCACATCCACCACGCTAGCATGGAACTTAACTGGAACGAACTCACAGGAAAGTAGTAAGTAAGTATTCCCCGAATAAATAATTTGAATTTTGAGAACAACATAACAGTGAGCGGCCAATATATGGAAATTTCTTACGTGCCGCTAGAATTTCCGGAAACTTAGCATCTACTAGAATCAAGGACGAAGACATGATTTGAGTGAGGGTTAATGGAAACTTGGAACATGTAAGGGGATATAGGGAGGAATGCCCAATCCAAGCACTTTTCAATAATTTCGGGAAAGCTAACTTTTATCGGGGAGACTAGACCGGGGTGTAAGTATTTTTGTAGTTTTTCCCAGTGTCTCCCACACAGTCTCCTCATTTCCTCCGCAAAGCTGCACTAGAATTTTTTATCATACATGGTGTGGGATGATGATGATGGTGATGGTGATGATTGGAGTGAAGACCGACACTTGTAATAGAAAGTCACGGACGACGTAGTAGTACTCAATTCTCACTTTGTACCTTTCTCTCCACTTCCACCAACACCATACCACCATGAGTTTGGTATTCACGGTACTATAAATTTCCCCTGGTTTTAAGTTCGTGATTGAGCATAAGGCGAGGCGATTGCCTAGGAATCACCCTCGAGTCATAATATAACCTGTGAGGGAGTTATAATTTACCTTTCCGTTGACTATTCAAATTCCCTTCCCATTCACTGCGACTCGCTGTATATATAAGAGCGTAATCCTTTGGAATGGAAAGGAGCAGCTTGCAAGGAAGCGATAAATCAATCGGTTTAGAGGGAATGAGTCAATAACGAGAATGGAAATGAGAGGAGTAAGTCTAACGCTTCTAAAAACCAGTCATGTAGCCCTTCAAAACGCTTTCATACTTTCATCCGTTGTGATTCCAAGAATTCCAGCTTTCCAGGAATGTCTGCACACATTGTAGCTTTCCCACCTACAGATACATCCAGTTCAGTAATGCAATACACCTACATCTCGAACGAAACGTTGGACAGGGTCACCTTGAGAAATAAACTCCAACCAAAATTACATGTGCTATTCTTGTGGCTCGACATATGGAAATAAAAAAATGTAAATTGGAGTTTCAAATGTGACAGTTGAGTAAGTTTCATGTTCCAATTTTATTTCTCTCAAAAAAGACAAAATATATATCCCTTGACACAATGTTGTGTCGAAAAAACGTAATACGTGGTGATTGTCACCTTCCCCTTCCCCTCCTCCACCTCCTCCTCCTCCGCACAATCAGATGAAGGAGGTTGGAACTCGAGCCACAACTGGAATCAACACTCGGGTTGACTCCGGCCCCACATTGTTGGCAGTTGGCGGAGCTGCTGGCTCTTGTTTGGGATGCAAAACAATTTCCTCGACGGACAATCCGTTGTTCGCAACGACCGGCTCGAAGTAGTACATGTCTCGGATGGAAATACAGGCGATGATACAGGACGTAATGCAAATGTGCATATGGAAAGTAAAGCCGATCGCCCACGGAATCCACACTCCTTTGAAACCAGACAAGGAATATTTTCTTCATTGTTCATTGATATTATTAACAAAATGAAGAGAGTATATTAGCTATTTTTTAGAAATATGTAACACTAAACCCGTGTCTTGTGGATTACGCTGAAGTAACTCGGCCAATGCAGGAGTCATGAGAACTTTCAATTCCACGGTGGTCACCAGTAATGAGCAGTAAATACAGATTGAGTAGGCCGTCAACGTCGAAGCAATTCTGGGAACGGGATAATGAAAAGTTTTATTTAATTTGTTCAATTATAATTCAATTATTTGAAGAAGAAGAAGAAAAAAACATGGTACTTGTACCTCCAGTAGGATGGTCGAACATAAGTCAAAGTTCCCATAATCACAGCAATACAGTAGAGCAGCGGTAGCGCGATATCGTTGCCAATTAAATTCTCAAAAAGATTCGAGCCATAATAGCTGAGGATCCAAACCTGTCACAACAAATTAGTTTTACATGATTTAGCCAATAAGTCTCTCACTGATCTCTCAAAGTCAAAATCAAAAGGTACATAATATTATTATGTAAATTGCAAACCTGTGAAGTGACAATTAGTGCCACAGCAAGACACTGAACTTCCAGCACCATTCGAGTCACTGGCTTGCCCCAAACGTACTTGCTGGGGTTTTCCGAGTAGCGGAGTTCCATCATCCCTTGTTTGGCGATATTGAACAATCCTCCGTGGTTGCACAAGGTGGCTTGTCGCATAGTGAAGTCGGTTGGATTCGTCACTTTAAAACAACAATAAATTTGTAGCGTTTTTTTAGTCAACCCAATAATTAAGTCTCTAGTGCTGTTGTCGTACGTACGAAAGCCTTAATTTACCTTAATGACTCTCCGATGCCAAACAATATGTGAAATTAATTTAATTAATTATTAATTATTATCCCAAGTTTTATAAATATTAGGATTGGAAGGAAGCTTACTCCTGTTCGTGAGTCGGTGATGCTCTGAGGACAAGTGTGAAACTTTCCCTACTACAGAAGCTTTATGTTGGTGCGGATTGGCAAATCAAGAGTTCCACGTCATACTTTTAATATGGCGACACACGGCAGTATAAAATTTGGAACAAGGAACAATGGAAGTCCTGTTTTCGCCAAATTTCTATAGAGTTTCTCCTGCCAAACAACAGTTCCCCGAAATCACAATGACACATTTATTTGCTCACGGGTCATTGTAACAGGTAGAAAAGGGTGGTGCGGTGGTGGAGAGAGGATGTGGGGCAGAGGAATACACGCCAGAAATGGAGTACAATATTATCCTGTGCACAATGTTATTATTATTAAAATAGTCTTTAACTGTTTTATCACAATCGGTTGAGCAGGTTTCTGGTATGGAGAACCCAACGACGACGCAGAGAGTCTCAAGTTCTAACTTAATTTGGATTTTTATTAACATGAGAATGATGTAAATGGATACACCAGATAGAGTAGTGGAGGAGGACGGTAATGTAATTAAGATTTGGCATCATGTTTGCTCCACACACTCTGATGATGATGGCAAACAGGGAAGTAGTGGCTGGCTGGCTGGCTAGCTGGTGGATTGGGTATCCCGTCCTGCCTGACATGTGCTTTCATCTTACTCCTCCGCTCACTCACTTTGCATTCTGCTAGCAAATATATAATAATATCTTGATCTTGTGTGGAGTAGTTGGTCGAGAAACTGGCTGACTGGCTTGGCTGGAAGGAATTGGAATACAAAATGAATATATTATACGCGTCTGCTTTTAGCAAAACTACCTATATTTCGTTATATATAAAAATGCAATGTCGTCGTGTCGTATGTAAAAATGGGTATGCATGCTCAGGCATGTGGGGAATGGGGGTGGTAGCCAGCAACACGAAACGAGGATTTTGAAGTATTCTGCATTTAACTCTTGCATAACTATACCTAATGTAACGCTGAGGAAAATAATAAAAAAGTTTTATTTACGGAATGCAAGTCGTTATACTCATTAAAGGGAAATCATGCATGTACCTTGTACATTCCGCGTGTTGTTTTAAATAAATCATTTAGCAAGGAGATCATGTTTTTTTACTAAATGAATTTGTTTAAGATTTTAAACCACGTTACACTGAATTCACGGGGGAAAAAATCCGTGACTTCTAAAAGTAAAACTGCCTCCTTTATACAGAGTTGCTAAAAAAGTCTATACTCAAATTCTGGCTGAGGACGATGAGTCTTTGTCAATGACATTTTTGTGAGTTACTTGATTCAGCATGGATGCAGCAGGGCTCGTACAGACGGCGCATATCATATAGTAAAGGAAAGTTTTAGCATCCAATGTCGTACAATACGAACGTAATGGAGTTTTTATGATAAGAATGGATATATGAACACAGACATTTATTATGCGTATGCAATCTAATACCGTAAAATGCTCCTATACCTAGGTCAGGTAAAAGGTCAACCAACCTAACAGATATTTTATATATACGATTAAATTCGTCATGGATTTTACACATAGTAATATTATGAAAATTGAAAAGGCTTTATTATCGTGTAAATGCAGTTTCAACAATAAAAGTTGTCGCCTGATACATAAAATCTGGGACTGACCAATGAATATAGTATTTACTAAAGAAATAGCAAATCTAAGAACTTGCATTTCATTGTTGTGTTATTATAATATAATCAACATCGAAATTATAACATATTTAGACTTTTAATGGTCGGACTTTTAAACCTGACATCGAGGAAACATTTTACATTAGGGTTATAAGAATAGGAGGATGACGTGATAGCCAGCAAAACAAATTTGAATGGCAACTACACAATATATAAAAGTTTTGATGCGTGATGTCAAATGTGAATTTGCTAAATGTCTCACAAGCAAGAACATGTGTAGGAAAAAAAATTACATTTTTGTAAGACTGTTTAAAAGTAATACTGAAAGATGCAATCGGTGTAACAACTTCTGAAACAATCCCTTCATCATAAACGATGACTGCAGTGTCATGATATGATGATTATATAAATATTATGCGTTTATTTATGCATCCACATATTAATTATTTACATACATCTACTTGCATTATATTACAAACACATTTTACGTTCCTATTGCTTTATTGCGTAGCGTAAGAAGAGTAATAATGTCACCCTTTAAAAAGTACGTTGCAATCATATTTTTTTAGCAACTCTCTCACACGCTCTCCATGGGAAAGCGTATAAAGACGAAGATCACATATTAAATACTTATTACTACTGTAGGACTGTGTTTAATGACACGAATTGGGCTAGTTCACTCCGACCATTAAACTCACTCACTCAATGAGGGGCAAGATGCTTATGATAATGGTCTTCTTGAAGCCCAGTTGTTGATACAATTAGCATTTTCATTTATATTTATTGCTTTATGGTAACTAGCTGTTAAAACAGTATTGAAGTCAAAGATCATCACATCACGTCGCATCACACAACAGCAGCAAAAACTGCATACAGCCATTTGACTGGCATTAAGAAGAAGCCTCCTCTGCTTCCCTTGCCCTAAGCCGTAGAGCATAAAGGAAGAGTGCAAAGCAAAAAGGCGAAATTTCGTTCAGAGCGTAAGTACATCAAGCTCTGATAGGAATGAATATCTGCCTATTTGAATATAAAGATAGAGTAGGTATATTATCATCAAATGCTGCCTACATCCATCCTCAACTTGTACTATGTATTCACATTCACAATGGAATATTACACTGGAATTCTGGAATTGATAACGACCAGCAAATCAAGAAGAAATGTTTCATAATTGCATAATCTTGTGTACATCTGTGTGTATGGACTGTGGACACAAGCCTTCATCAAAGATGTTTGACGATGCAGTTTTATTTTTATTTTTTTGCTAAGCCAAAACAACTTGTAATGATGATTTAATGATATTAATATATATATATATGCATTAAATCCACAGTCTGTGGTTGTTGACAAGTTCACACGCTGTAACTATGTATGTGTAGGAAAACTTGAGGATCACCACTTCTCCAGTGGACATGTGCTTGACGGCTCCTACCATAGAAAAGTGGAATCCGCTGCAGGATCCCAGTTCCCGTTTTGGGGGCTGCAGGAATATTGTCCTCCTCAAACTGTAGATGTAGCCAAAGTAACGAAACATAGAGGAAAGGCTTCTGCTTGCTTTTTTACTTTGTTTATGGACTTGTTGAAAAGCGCATATTATTATTATTAGTATATATTGCTCATACCCACGCAGTGCACAGTGTCTCTCTGCATGAGCGAGAGAGCATGTATGGTCTTAAACCGCTGTAAATCCTGAGTTAATCCAGATTTTTAACAACGGATCTTAATGGAGAGGTACCCGCTCCGGCTGATATCTCAGGTCCGGTGAGGATGCTTGATTACCTATTATTAGCATCACCATCAGCTCGGCAACCCTTGTCTGCTGACAAAGCCAAGGAGCTTCTTGGTCAAACACGAGCGTCCACGGAAGTATCTGTTGACGAAACAAGAATTTGAAGAAAGTTCGGAGAAACAACTTTTCAAGATAAAAAGCCTTGTGATTTCAATGGCTGCAAGATCCAGAGGAAGTTTTTGGAACCAAGTATAACAGATGACAGGGTCAGTGTACATCTATTATCTATATAGCAAGGATATTTATAATATTCACAGCCACTCAAAGATTAATATTGTATTTTAATGGAGGAACATTAAATTATTTTGTTGTTGGTTGACGCTGACGGGATTTGGACGTTCAAGTGGGATGTTTTCAGGCATGTCCCTTCTTCTCTTGTCACTGGATTGGGAAGTGATCGTGTAGTAAGGAATGGGAGATTAAAACAGGACAAATTAGTCCATCTCGCTCGGGGCTTGCTTGCTGCAGAAGGATCCCATCCCACCAACAATGCGTAATAGCAATCTACTCATTACCAAAGTCTGACCCACTGCATGTCGGGGAGATATACTTTTCCTCCAACCCAAAACTTTTAATACACAATATTTAAGTAGCGACAAAGTATACAAACGTGTTCATAAATGTAAACTGTGGCAAATCTACGCACGACATATATTTATTATTTTTTTACTTTGAATAAATAAAAAGTGAACAAGAATTGATAAATAAAAGTGAAACAAATTTATATCTCAACTTACTTATATTGGATAACAAGTTTGAGTGGATATTTAGTATTGTCCATAAATGTTAAGCTAGTTTTGAATTATTGTCTTCGGCTTGGACTTCGTGTGCTCTATAGCACAGTCTGATACTATTAATGTTACAGGATCTGTTATAATACCAAAGTATATTCATGCGAATATATAAATTTTTGAGGGTTTATATAGCATTCTTTCCTTGAACGAGCCGGACCTGCGACTAGGCGCTTACTCTGTTCATTTAACACATCCACACTACCAGATAAATCAGGCAGAGTACAGCCGCTATCACGGATCCACAGGAAAGTGCAATTAGAGTGGTAATTCTCGTGTCGCTTGTCATGTTTCTTTTGTTAATCGTAAGTGAGTCCATATCTGGTGGATAGGTGCCCTGTGTTTCTTTCGCCATGGTGACAATGCCCACAGCCACTGCTGGCACCACTGCTGGCACCACTGTTCCAGTTGTTTGTATCGCTATGCCCTTTGTAACAACAGCTACAACTGCTGGCCCGAGTGAAGCCGCGAGGTCAAAGGCCGTGAAGGCACACAGTACAAGAATGAGAGTCACCTGCATGGAATTAAGTATTACCAGTTTTCTACTAATATTCACAACAACAAGATACAGGCACAGAGTGGGCCAGCAAAGGCTTGAGGTACGAATGCAATTGAATCAAGTACAGATCATAATATCAGAATGGTTATATTATGGTTACCTTCCACATTTTTGGATAATGATAGATATATAGATTTTGGATTTTTTACCTACAGTAAAGAAACTCACTCACGATCAGTCCGGGTTAGCTTGTTCGCTATTATTTAATTAACCTGACTTAATTCTTAATATTCCTTATGAATTGTAGTTTGGTTTTGGGCGTGGGATACCTCGATATAATCAACCAATTTCAAGCAAGTTTTTTTCGTAGACTACTGGATCTGGGAGTATGAAAGACGGGGTCTAGGCTACGTAGTTAAACTAGTGTCAGGTCAGTCCAGTCTTTCATCCAAGTCCAAACGCAGAGCATAAGTCCTCTGTTGTCGCAAGCGCTTGCTTTCCAAAGAATGCACGTAAGCAAAAATGTTTTAATGCATTAAATGCAGAAAGAGTAAGTAGCATGACACTCGACACTGATAATGGGCGGGGTACAATGACAATATAGGATCAAATTACTAATGCCAAGACACTCGATACTTACAAAACGGACAGGCAAAACGGCGAAAGTCAGAAATTCAGCACGCTATATCAGTACTACCTCAACATGATACATGCTATATCGACTCATGATGATAGCTGCCTAAAAGCATAAAATGCCTCTTCGATAGACTCAAGTTAATTGCTCAAACTCATCTGAATCATCACAATATTTATTTTGAGAACTTACTTTACGCATTCCTTGGAAAAGGCAGAACTATGCCTTTAAGATGCTGCTATCATGAAGGGTTTGCGCACGGGTTCATTATGGAAAATCAGATCAACAACAGTCGTAATAGCGTACCTTGGCTTAAATTTCAGAATGGGTAAAACATAAAAGGCTTTTTCAGTTATGTTTTGCTATTGAGCAAGTGATGCAAAATTATCATGCCAAATAAAAATCTAATTCATTCCGTTATTCATTTCTCACTTTTTGATCTCAAAAGTCCACCCTTGATCCACCATATTGACAGTGGTTTATTGTTTCCCTTGTTGCGTTATCGGAACGCAATTACAGCCTTGGTATTTAACTTCTCTTAGCTGAAACGGCAACTTACAAAGCAAACCACCATATTATGTCTTTAAGGGATATACGAGTAGTATGCATTTACCATGATCTGAGGAAATGTGCTTCTTTGTGAAAATAATCTCCGGTTTCAGTCGAATGATAACTCCACAAAGCTTTTTTGAAAGTAGATCTTCTCTGCTCGCTGGCTCATCGATGACGGACCACTCTGCCACGTATGCCACATTTTAGCCCAATCATAATTATTTAATGAAACTGGTAACCTGGGCGCATTTATTGCCAATCCTGTATTCGGTCATCTTACTAACAATTTATTTTATTTGCCAATTCACACAGTCAGTATAATTTTCTAAACCTAGTTACTGACACCGGCAGCATGCAACGTTTTAAAATATTTGTATCAAAATTCCGACAATTTACGACGTTCTTATACCTTGTGATACCTGAAGCAACTCCTTGTAATTTGTATTTCCCCACAACCTTATTATGAATACCGCAACATGTACGTAGAAAGCATACAACTTTCACTTTTCCTTTTTTTGTCAATTTGGAAGTGAAGTAGTGAAGAAAAGTTATTTTCTACGTGAATGGAAAACATTGCCCAAGAGACCCACGCAACTTGTGAGATGAGCTGGGTTTGCTGTACAAAAAAAAATATGTATGGTATGTAGCACGATATTATGGAAACCCTGTTTTTTACCTGAACCTGAACTCGTTACCTATCTGCAACAACTTTTACTTGAGCAAAGTATATTTCGATGCAATATAGCATTTTTTGTGAGTCCATGAGTGAGATATACATAAAATGTGTGTTTGTATAAATGTAGAAACTTGACTGCAGACTGGAATATACACATACAGACAGACAGCGAAGGTCTTAACTTTATAACCAGATGAAGTTACTGGATTTATAACAATGAAAAGAAAAGGGGGTAAAACTGCGTTATTCCTCGTGTATCCTAATATGCCCCTTGCATGCATGCATTCATGCATCTGATTCTCATCAAAGTTAATTGTATTTGGTTAAACGCAAAATGTTAATAAACATTCTAAAATTTCTTAGTTTTTTGGATATCGGAGCAATGGGTAAAAGGTTACGGACAACAACACTCTGACTCAGCATGTCATAGAACTGCTGAATTGAAAGATACTTTAGGGGCTCAGGTGACGCACATTCAAGATACGTGGGACGTAAAAATGGTACTTTGTTGATTGCCTTGTGAGCCCCACCGATTTGACACTGTATTCAGGTGTAACATATCCACCTAATACAGGAACGCTATAATGCCCAATTTGTTTTGGTTGATCGCCTCAAAACAACGAGCTCATCTCCTCCAATGTCAAAGGGAAATTTTTCATGAAGACATGAGCAGAATTTTTTTCTTCTTGTTTTCATGGAAAACAAATCAACTCGCCAGTTTTGCATGAAGGTTCACAATCGCTGCACAAATTGTAATTCAATTACGGCCAAGGTATATAAGTAGCCGGGTTTTCGGACTAGACTTCACATTTTCTAGAGAAAGTGACTCCAAGAGAAGCAGGTCTTTCTTTCAAGGGTGTCCCAGCCTCAAAAACTTGTTGTTGTGGGTTTTGCTGAACTGTTTTTAAGTAGCCCCATATTATTCCCCTTTTGGAAGTTGTTTCATCAAAATCAAACATTTTTTCTTTGGCAGTGCCAACTTGCAAGATGCTCGTATTGTACGTATTTTTTGTTTTTGGATTACTCTCAAACTTTTCATTAGCCTGTCTCGACTGTTCGGAGGATGGGGACCGGGGCAAACTCATCAGTTTCAGTTCCCTCCCAGATGACGACTATGTGAAAGGTGTTGCTCTTCCAAGTCGCAGTTTGCTGGAGGGGCAGCAACAGCAAAAAATTCGTTTGTATCAGAAAGCGATGGCTCAACGTGTCCCATCTAATTTACTCCATGTGTATACTTTGCTCAAAGGATCTGATCCGAGACTCATTGTCGACGATTACTTGCAGGAGCCATCTGTTCCGCGGGTTTCCAAAAAGGCCGAGAAAGGAATGCGTAAGGACAATACTATCTAGTTTACTTGTTGTTTTGTTAGAGTAACACTAATTTTGTTCGTAAACCATGGTCAATCTGGATGATTTGGTTTTAGTTGTTGACGTTGTCGACTTTGTCACCAAAACGGACGACCGGAACAGGCGAGTTGGTCAAAACATGAGATCCAGTGGATAATATACCTTTTGGAGCGTCAACTTTTTAATTCCATCCTTTTCTCCAACATTGCTAAAATTTGCTGTTCAATGTTTCAAGTTCATTTTTTTTTGTTGGATTCCTTACTTCTTCAGTCTCATTGTCAAATTGAGAGCTGAATGTTGCGGTGTTAAAAGTTCCTACTACTTGAGTATAAAAATGGTGTTGTAACAAGCCACATGAGGAATGTTAGCGATTTCTTAAAGTGGATAATACAAAAAATGTTTGCTTTATAATTGCTTGACATATATAAGTACTTAATATGCGTACACAAGCCTGTCGTAATAAATGTTCCAGAATAGGTACATTAAATTAGTTTAACCGTAAGTACATGTTTCCCATGGGGAGACGGAGGATAAAAAAAGTTGTAAACTTGCAATAAAAACATATCATAAATGTAAACTTCATAAATAAAAAAAGTGTGTAGCTGCATGGTCCTTGGCATTCCTCTTTTGTGTATTTCTAAACTGAGATTCAAGTTGATTCATGATGTAAGTTGTAAACTTGCAATAAAAACATATCATAAATGTAAACTTCATAAATAAAAAAAGTGTGTAGCTGCATGGTCCTTGGCATTTCTCTTTTGTGTATTTCTAAACTGAGATTCAAGTTGATTCATGATGGCCTGTTTGTGTGCCATTCTACAATTAGCATTTCCTCTCATTTGCATATTATCTTAAACGCACAAGTTTGGAGATGATGATGTGTAAACACTTGTCGAGTAGGGAGGATGACACGTATTACCACAACAAAATCACAAAGTTCATAATCTTGCACATTGCACGGATGATCATCAAGTGCAATGATGATGGGAGACTCTCATGATTTTGGACTCATGATGATTCTGCCTAGCATAACATACCTTACATTACATACATACTATTCCAATGGATTACTTGGATTTTGGACACTATTTTTAATGGATATTAGATCCTACTTTTTATATTCGTCTGCGAATTCACTCTCCCTTTGCAAGTTAATGTGGTGGACTTTATGGGGTGTAATACGAAGGAAGATGACTGTCTCAACTAAAAATTTGCCTATTTTTATGATCCTCGACTGCAACTTGGGTTGCACTGAGAATCACATTTTAATAGCAAAAATTGGCCATCAAGAAGCCACACTTGGAATTCGATGGCAGCTTAAAACTTTTCATTCCCCAGTTTCCCATTGTACCTAAAGGCATTAAGAAGAGTTTTGCAGACTTGTTCAGAGTGGACGGGATACGATCCTGCAAGCCTTTTGAAACCACGATGTGGACGTCGTCGTAGCTTTGCAACCCGAACAGGGAATGAATGGAACCCCTCTGATTTTCAAGTTAGGGATGCAAATTTCCCATTATCTCTTGCTAGTTATATGTGTCGTGGTAGGATCATATAACCATAATCTGAAAATATGGAATGACATTTGTAGAGGGATTCATAAAAGTGAAGGTCACTACCGCTCTCCGTCCAAGCAAGCAGTACTACTAGACAACTTAAACTTACGATAGCCATTATGTAAATAACCTCGTTTAAAATGATTAAAGCTTTTCATGTCTTTTTATCATCCAACTGTTAGATTTTTTTACTGAAAGTTGAGCCATAACATGCCATCAAATGTGGACAAGAGAAGGAATAATATGTAAATCATGGTATGAAAAGGAAAAACAAGGAGATACAACTAAAGCAGCAAAGTAGGCTTAACAGGCGAATAAAGAGTGTCTCATTGTTGGTAAAAGAAATACACAAATCCATACAGACGGGATTAATATATGTTGGTTGAATAGCTCAGATTATTTTGTGAAAGGTGTAGTGCGCGCTCTTTACAGTCTGAAACAACTTTGACGTTAAAGTTACTTACTTAGCTCTATTGGGACTTTTAGACACTGTTTATCTCAAGGTGGTTTCGTGGCCTAGATTGATGGAGACTTCACTCAGGTCCAGTTGTCACAGCTTCGATTCTTCACCGCAGTAGATGATTTTTGACGAATGATGGCCCACGCATATATCTAGGTAGGTTATCAATTTAGCAGCTTCATTAGGTAGGTTATCTCTGATATCATTTGGGCAATGGAAATTCTATCTGAATGGGAACTGATGTGAATGCAAACTGCTTCAGTCAGGTTGCTTCATGTTCTGCTCTCCAATGATCAAACAAATGTCTGACGTCACTAAAAAAAGAAGTCTACTATTTTTTGCTCAAAATCATTGTTCACGTTTTGACCGCAAATTATTTCTCAACAAAATTAAATCCACGAAAAAAAGAGTTGTTTAAAATGTACGACTACTGCCACAGCTGCTAGACGAGGGTGACAAATTAACCACTGTGGAGAACTCGTTGTTGAGTGTGTAAAACATCATTAGTCACGCCCACCACCCCGAGGGTGGTATTGCAAAGGATTTTCCTCAACATCACAGAAACCCCCCATTTTCAATTTGTTCTCTTTGCCCAGCAATTACGCTCATTTTTCGTGTGGACAACATTGAACACAATGACATTCGCATTTTTTGCACTATTGCCTTGAATCCTAGCTGGCATCTGAACTTGCTATCTGAGAAAATAAAAAGAGCAATAAATTCCCAACTCGGGGGTTGTGTACATATTATACACTTGGTGCACTTGAATGCATGCGAGGATGCTACCCACAAAATTTATTTTGACCTGGGCAACAACTAGAACAAATCGGGCAAGGAATCTCTCTGACTGACTCTCATTACTGAAGTCAAGCTTGGAATGAGGTTTGATAATAGATACACACATTCCTAATGGGAAACACTTGCGTCTGGGAGGAGAAAGGGGAATAATAATATCTTGTATGTTATAAAAGGGACAGAAACTTGCTCCGAAATTACTCTTATTTAAGCCCAAATCTGGGGGAAAAACAGCATCATCATATATGCAATCTCAGCCAAAGTCGCGACCCAAGCCGGAGCTAATGACTTGAAAATAATGAATTTCTGCTTGATGTGGTGGCACTCCGGCACAACCTCCACAAAAAGCGCACTGTCCAACAACATTGAAGATATATGGGGAAAAAGATGTACAAGAAGTGATTTTCGTAGTCAATGAGTTCCTATGACGTAGAGACCATGTAGTTTCATCCAATCCAGCAGAACACAACCCTATCAGCTTTCTTTCTCGGGGTATTCGTGTTTCTGTGTTTTTCTTTTGGGAGGAAAGGGCTGTTTCACAGCAGTCCTTCCAGTTCAAAATAAAAATTGTTTTCCTCCTCATTTCAAACGGAAAATGTGAATACGTAACCAACTTGCCAGCAGCCGGGGTAAGTAAGTACTCCCTAAATTTTTATCATCTGCCCACGACGACCGCACACTCAAAGTGATTTAATTTCATTTGCAAGTCTTTGTTCGAACAATTTCCCTACATAATTGAGTGTACAATGTACAAGCATGTTAAACGATGTTATCAGTTAACATATGCCAAATGGTGGCAAAAATACGTTACACGTGTCATCTAATTCCACAACAAGGGCCCTTTTGGGGGAAAATAAATGGCACTGAAATACAATATCGTTGGCGCAAAATGGGACAAAGCTGCAAATATATATTCTAATGCTGAGCTCACGCGTCATCACTTTTCAAGGAAAAATAGGGTCAGACTGGGATAATAAACAGCAGTCGGGCAGAGACCCCACGTCGGGTGAACCATGTTGTTGGCCGGAAGTATGATGTTATAATCCTCCCATGAGTTAATTTCCATCAGAGTTGTGTAGCTGGAAAAACTTGCGCAATTTGGAGGGTGCTCATGAAGGTTAGGATTAATTGTACAAATTTCGGCTCTTTGGTTTGTTTGATGGGAATGGAAAGTGGGGGAGTAGGTAGCTTAGCAAAATTAATGATGATTATTGAGCCTATAGCTCACTCATTTTTTTCCAGCGGGATGGGCTCGCAGGTAAAACTTTGAGGATAAACTTGGTGTATCACGTCAGTGGTACCTGGGGCGGATTATGACGAATGGGAAAGCAGATAAATACTTAATAAGACTAATTTCCAACAATATGATGACCTACTCGACAGACAAGATACCTGCTGTTTGGTCACGACGGAAATTGGGCAAATAGATGAGGCAAATAGAGTCGTCTGTGGTCATATCCACCACCTGACCCAATTTTTGCGTACTTACATCAGTCATGTTATACTGATCGTGGTCATTTTGAGTAATCAAGCCTGACTCCTTTTAAAATGCTAGCTTGCTAAATAAAACTATAAATGAGACACGTGGCGAATCGTTCCGTTTTAAAATGTTTAAGCGCTGTTGGACCCATGCATGTTCCAGTTGAAATCCTTCACTACTTAGCAAACCACCAGATTTTTCAAAAGGCAGACAAGCCTATTCAGTGGAATGAATATATGGTGGAGGAGTCGAGTGGAGTGAAGAAGAACCACCACTTGGTTTTCACAAGGCCGGTTTGCATTTGTCAGTTCTCCCCACCATCCGCATCCCAGGGATCTAACCGCACGCTACATAATAAGCCAACCAGAAAGACACATTTTTATTCCTGAAAAGTAAAAATGAGTGTTGGAAGTTGGAACGTGCGGGTGGATGGTGGTGGAAAGGAAAATAAAAGGGAAAAAATCATTTCTACTTACGCTGTAGTATGTATGTATGTAGAAAACTCCCTATGGCAAAAAAACACTTTCGTGATTATTTTCTAAAGACTAAAGCTGCACCGGTTGTAGATGGAAATTTCCGCATGTCTTGAGGAGCAACTCTTGTAATCTAAGAAACCACAACTGGCATTGCGACTACCACAGACATTTCCTCCCTTGTATCCGATGAGCACATTCTGATAAGGAAATAATAAGAATGTATATTACAGAGGCAGTAGTCGAACAACGAACTCCCGGTCCGGAAGCGGCTCTCACCGACTTTAACGTTTAGTCTTAACCGTTTTAAGAGGCTTCCCTAAATACGGCCATTAACTCGGAATGAAGTCATTCATCAATTAGGATATGATCTGGGATATTAGGGGAGAATTGGTTTCGAAGGAAATCGTGTGAGCCAAAAGGTAAAAAAAAATTTGCTTAACAACTTGTTTCCCAAGCCAATATGTCTTTGGTGGATTCCTTGTAGTTATAAAAACCGGACGAGAACGTGGTCATTGACGTAACTTCCCGCATGCCGTATACCAGCATGATGCAATGCAAAATGCACCCCGAGCCATTTCATAGGTGTCATTATACCCATTTTATTATTCCTTTGTTTTCCCTTGGATCTCACATCAGGCTCGTCGGCCAGGTTTGTAACGCAAGTTGGAGTCGACAAGGGGAAAATCTACTTGTTCGAATCCAAGACCAACATGTCCGTATTTAGGAAATTCCGTAAGATTTTTATTTATCTAGTGCACATAAAGTGTAACAAAATATGGGTGCATATGGTCTACCTACTACTATATATCCTTAACCAAAACAGAGAAAAATGGGATTAGATCAGATAGTGAAACTTTTCGTGTTGCATCAAAAATACACTCAATATCATATTCTTATGTCTTGATTTTTGGGGTTGATACAAGGAAGAGAAGTGAGCCATATTACAAGGAGGAGAACAATCACATCACACGTCTTTTGCAGTTTGTAACACTGTGTAAACCCAACATCTTGATACTCCTCCTCCTATAACGTAAACTCACCTCTCTCTCCATCTCGCAATGTATCTTTTTTGGATTCCGGATAAAAAAAAATCAGAGAATGAAATCAGTTGTTTCTTTTTTTTTCAGACCATCAAGTAAAGGGGTTGAATAATGTAATGGAAGATTATTGGTGAAAGCGGAGGAGAGTAATAAAAGTGCTAACACAGCTGGCGCATTGGTGCCCATTTCGAGGAAATTGCTGGTTATACATTTCACTTTTGTGGAAGCCCGTTGTATCACAAAAATAGACTGATAATTTCCCCTTCCACTTCCTTCCACCAAAACACAATAATCTTTCTTCTCTCATCTTTTTGGTAATTGGAAGGAAGCAGGACAAAAAATGGAGATAAGCATGAGTAGCATATTTTGGTTTTGAGTTTGAATGTAAGACAACTTTATTCTTACCGATTCTCGTTAGGTAGCTGCATTTCTGGAATTTACAAACTAACCTAGGAACATCATCACGTGTATAAGCCAAGACTATGGAAACTGTGACTGTAAAGTGTTTGAGAATAACAGGTACTACCCAGAATTCCACCCTTTGTTACAAACTGCCCGTTGATGGTCATGACCTCTTATTACTTTCATGTTGTAACGTTGTTGATTTGTTGCCACATGCTGCATCTCAGAAGTGAAATTCATGTATGACCTAACTATCTCATCAACAATCAAAAGTCCAGAATAATTTCTTTTACGTAAAACTTTAATGGCAATGGTTCGAAATGTACGTTGTTGGTCACCTTGCTTCCAAGGAATGCAGCAGTGGGTGCAGCAGCGTAGTTTTTTTTAGCTCTGCGAACTTTTATGGCGTGTGTGGGTGAAAAAGGATTATGTTTGGGGAAGCATGATGTCATCATCAACCCATTTTATTCTACCCTGATACAAATAAATTGACACTCTCGAAGAAGAGCTCCAAAAAAAACGAGAAAACTCTGGAAGAAGGGCTTTGCGTCCTCCTCCGCTGCGTTTTACTTTTGCAGAGTGTTGTTGCTTACGCAAACCACTGGCTGGCTGGTGGGACTAATATACAAGAGTAACATTACTGGCTTGTGCTGAGGGACCCCACGTTTTGGAATATTGTTCCACAGTCATCCCCACATTTAGCATAATATCCTGTATTAAAATATTTGGAAATGGATGAGGTAAATGCAGGATAGATGCTTGTAGCTTGTAGGATATTTTTGGGAGGGCAGAAATGAGGGTAGTAATAGAATGTTATTTCGCAGTAGTTGGAGAAGGATGAGAGAAATAGCTGGCTGTGCTGCATTCCTTATGTGTAACTAAAGTGTAAGCATCCATCCAAGACGGACGAGTAGGAATTTAGCAGGGCTGCGCGAGACCATATAGACGACTGGAGAGAAAAACCTGTGAAAGAAAATCCGGATGGGGTCCAGGGTATAAAGCACTCTCTCCTCCAAGACCAAAGTCGCAGTGAGACTTGTTCAGAGTTCGGAAAATCAACTGTCATCAGGTCCACCAAAAAGTATTAAAGCAGAGTTAGTAAATTGCTGTGCAAAAAATTAATACACTAGAAATTTACTTGATTGAAATTTTACTAAGAGTCCGGTTTAAAGGCTATTTTTCTATTCAAAACTCTATTTTCCAAATTTCTGACGAGTTTCGCAACAAAAGAAAGAAAACCAGAAACAAAAAATACATTGCTGTACATTTTATAATTGTCACATTACATTTGCGGACGAACACACACGACTCAACCTGCTTTCGACAAACTAAAACTCTTCCTCCTCACATTAATTTTTTGGTGGCTCAACAAAACCCTTCCGCCTAAAAGACAAGGTAAGTTTCAAATTTCTTTTAAAAAAATGTTTCTGTCCGTCATATGCAACTGTTCACAGAAATCTCCCCCCTTTGCAGCGAAATCCCCCTCCAACTAAACAAACTACAAAAGCAGGCGCTGGGAACACTTTAACAAAAGGAATTCTCCATCATTATCGCTTTGCTTTCCGCTCCTTTGCAAAATCCCAGTAAATCGATACTTTCAACTTTACCTCATGTTTTTTTTTCGTTTGATTTTCCATATTTGTCCTCTCTCACTCGAAAGTTTCGCACGTGGTCTTGCCTAACATGTGTGAAGTCAACCAGTACTAGTAGTCCCATCCTCATTACCGATTCCCTCTCACTTTCCCATTCCACCTTTAAAATCTCTCACTGGGAACGTCGGACTTTGTTTTGTTACTCTCTCACTGTTTTCCCAATCACTAATTTCTCGGGCTGCACATTATCATAATGATATTGTATCAAATGACTCATGCTTGTGGAAGTCACGAGTCGGCTGGGCCAGGAATCCAAGCAAATCATCATGCTGCTGGTGGGTGGTTTTGGAGTGCATATTATTATTATCCATGTGACTTTTTAAAATAAATATTCCCGTTTCCCATGTCAAGTTTTTTTGTTTCCCCTGTAGCAACATATTATATTCCTGGCTTTCCATTCTCATAAAAATTTCTCTTTATAATCCTCCTCGTTTTTCTACGATAACTACGACAAAAGCCTGGGTACATTTTGACTGGGGATGTGCAACCCACGTGAGCTCGACTGACTGAATATTTATTTTTTTGCACAAGAAAAAATTACAAATACGAAGCTCGCCGGCCTTTCATACATCCTACATCATCCTATACGACTAAAAAATGTTAGCAGTCATTTCCGCCTATCACACACATGCCATGCCGCATATTATATATCCCCCAGTAACATTTTTTTATTCGGCAACAGTAAATTTTTGTCAGGCTCTATATACATAGCAACCCTGTTTTGTACCAGGTTGGTCGACTGCCAAAGTGGAAAAAGGGAAAAGCCTATATGTCCCTAGTAATATCCTCCACATTATGTGGATGATATTTCTAAGACTTTGAATTAGAGTCTCCATGGTCTCCAGGGAATATAAAAGGAGTTCCTCCATTTGAAAACGGGATTCTTGATGGTCTCACAAGAATTAATGGAAATGGGATGATAATTTAATGCACGTCATTGTACAAGTTGAAATGCAGAACGGGATAGTAAAAAAATGTGCATGGGTAAGAATTTAAGGCATTGTCATTTTTCAAGGTCTTGGGTCACCAAATAGGCAGGTGGAGTAGGAATATATAGACACAAAAATACTTACAACTTCTTTGCATAATATCGTCGTCATCCCTTTGTCTTCAATGACACAAAACCCGACTCAGCTACATATAAGCTATATTATAATCAAAACGGAGCTCGGTAACTCACCAAAGGCAAGAAAAAAAAACGGGGGAAATGTCGGCGAATGGTATTTGGGAGGTGCAGTAGTTGAGCATTTTGCGTTTACAAGGTTAATTGAGACATCTTTCTAGGAAAGCCATCGGGCGCATCACTGCTCTATAAATTTCCTCGTTAATTTGCTCCCCAATGGTCAATCCTCGTTTTTGGACGAGAAGAAGGGGGACTATGAAAAAAAAACTTGTGCAACTGACATACATGGCATACTACATGGTCAAATAAATCCATGTCGGATATTTTATCTTAGGGAAGCAGACTTGTACGCGCTGTGTCAATGATACAGCCATCATTCACTTCTTTTTTCACAAACAATGTTTTAGAGAGAAAGTACGTAAAGATACGTGTGGTGGTTTCTTCCTTCTTGTTCATGTTCTCAGTTTCCTCCTTTTTAAATGGACAAGTTTTCCAAAGGGGGAGTGGAAGCAGAAGAACTCTTGTTGAAAGTAGCGTTCCATGACAAAAGTTTGCTTAGCTGATCACCCATCCTGGAAATCCTCTTTTAGGACAGGATTTAGCTTGAATTATTCATTTAAGCGGATTCCCTCGCCAAAAATCATCCCTTTTTGTATCAGATAGTCGGCCCAAGATTTTTTTTTGCGTGTGCATCAGGGTGACTTACTGTAATGCGTTTAAGGAGGGATAATCACTTTCTCAGAGAGTGTGATGAGGAGGGAAAGGGGAACCTTGAAAGTTGTTAAATTAGATTTGGAACGAGTTATGCCCTCAATGAACTTTTTCTAACGTGATTACCGCCTCGCCTCTCTGCATCGTGTTAACTTGGGAATCTAATTGGAATTTGAACAAAACAAGACATGTTAATAAGTAATTGGGGAATGAGTACATGCGAGTCTTGAGGTTGTAAAACGCCGAAACAAATCCCCAAGTTTTTTTTTGACGCACAATGCAGGTCAAGAGAAACAAGTCTTGGTTTTGTCTTAACTCTCAAGTATATTCACAGGTATTACATCTTGGATAAAACATATTGCAGGCAGAGCCAAGACGTTTAGAAAATTCTCAGACATTTCGAATAGTTTTTTTATTTTAATGGGATACGCCAGCCGTGACATTTGTTATCTCCTGTTTTACTCTCGTCATGAAACCAGAGCTCCCGTCATCAGTCAATTGCCAAGGCTGTCTCCCGAAAAACTAATAAATTTCATGCTTAGTCAGCCACCGGCAATCGCATCACTCATAATCATTCACTTTCTGGTTGGCTAATGAAATCACAAGGAACAATCAGTGGACAGTAGTAGTTTCACCGAGAAAAAAAAAGTTTTATTCTCATCATCCCTCCTCTCTTCCACCTCTTCTTCACCACCACATTGCATGCTGTATTATCTACTGCCGCTGACAATGAGATGATGCCATTCAGTTTATGCGTGCCAATGGGAACATCACGCTCAATGACGCAATCTTCTAGAGAGAAAAAGAAGAAAAAAAAAGTTTTGTTCCCCACCAACTTTGTTCCCAGTGATCAGCAAAGGATATGATATAGCAACCAGCTCAGAACTAAGCTTTCAAAGTATAATTTGCACTAAAGTTAAACCCACGTCGCAGATAATACGATAATAAAAAGAATGGCGTGCATATTAATACGTACTTGATAGAAAGTGTTGATGGTTCGGAACCTTAAGTAACTTCATTTTTCGGCAACTTTTGAACAAACCAAGTACAAGCATATATTATTAGGTTATCCACCTCCGTCTCCGCTCATAAAAGAGTGGACTAGGGGAGAGTGTAGTAGCTAACTGCGAGTTATGCATTAATGACCATGCATGCAACGATCCCAAAACTGTCATGGTTGGAGTTTGAGTTGGAGTGCTTGAGGTGGTCATTGTAGGTATGTTTATTCAAACCTTTAATGAAGTGGTGGTGCGCAACCGAACCACCACCGGTTTTGCATTGATTAAATATGGTTTTCACACCAAGCAACTGCGTCTCCTCATCGTCAAAGTTGTTGGGAGCAAGAAGACAACTAACTATATGGGATGCTACAAAGGGCTTCCGCAGTTTTGACAAATTTCCGCAACGGTTTGTCATCCTCGATGGTCGTTATTATTAAATATTAGAATACGTAAATATACACGAGACTGTGTGGTGAACGGTGGGAGTAGTGTTGGGAATCTCTTGGGTAAACATGGCTTTTGCTCCGTCACGTAAAACCACAAAACTAGGTTGACTTTTTGGTGAGAAAGGTTAGCTGCGAGGATATGGGGTTTTGTTAAAAGGTTCATCAATTATTTACTACTGCCCTCCTGAGAAATAATGGGGAATCCACTTCATTATTTTCCGTTTTCACTAGGCTCCTCAATCAGAAAACCCCACCAAAGCGGGTCGGTGAAGTGAAGGTAGCAGGCCGACTCGTGTTCCATTTCGTTAGCAAATCAATGACATCACATATTTGAAGGTAGATGGAATCGAAATGGATTGAAATGGTACAAAGATTAAAGCAGAGACAGACGGAGGCTATAATGTTAATTCAAATGCATTGGAAATGAGATGGACATTCCCTTTTTGAAAGGGAACGCTGCAGATAAGTTATGTATGAAATTGTAAAGCCAAACTGGATATCTTTGATAATCCTTGATCTATTTGAAATGAGTAGGGGATAAAAATCAATAAGCTTTTTAGCATAAACATATTTTTCAGTGGTTTTATATTTTGAATATTGCCAAAAATTGGATCGAAAGGCAGGGTATGAAAGGGGGAAACGTCTTTGGAAAGTTTGGAAACCATTCAGACCTCCATTATTCCAACTACTCCACTGGCGAAAGTAGGAAAGAGGGAAAACACTAAAAATTGGAGAGCAAGAGCACGTGAGGGAGTTGGGAAAGTGGTAGAAAGAGTTAATAGGAATTTTTTTTAGGAAACACATCAAACGAAAGTGCATTTTTCCGAAAATAAAATAGGGACGCACGCGGATAGTCAAATTGTATCAACCCACACATCCATACTTTCATCCAAGTAGAGTAGTATATTTTCCCTTGGAGTGTATTTATTTTTGAGGCACGACGAGTATTAGTGTATTAAGGGGAAGCGGTGAACCCCAAATTGAACTATATTTCATTTGACAACTGTTTTCCTTCATTTTTTGACTCAAGGAGCACTTTTCCAGTGTGACACGACAGAGAAATACATACCTATATACAGTTCGAAAATTCGAGTATTTCGAGCCAGAGTAAGTTGCTCTTTTTTTTCTCCAGAATCCTTTCCTGATGTCAACCACGCTCATATCATCTTTTAACTTGGGACTGATTAGATGGCTCACTGCACCCATTTTCACATTCTAAGTCACAAGCCCACTCCACCTCTCCACTGGTGGTCACACAAGGAATACAAAATTAGTTTGTCATGTGGAGCATGGACAAGAAAATAGAGGAATGTGCAGGGGAGAAAAGGGAAATGACTTGGGAGATCAAATCAGTTGTCATTTCAGCGACGAGAAAGACGACAAAAGGGTCGTTTCACAGTTTACAACTTCATTACGCATACACAGCTAGCTACTACTTTACCAACAAGCTAAAATGCAATGCCGAATACTCATACAACCACTTCCAGTCCTCTTACTCATAATATCGTTGCAAAATCTAGAGTAGAATCTCCTCCGGACTGCATGCAACCACTCACATCAGATTCATCATACTCATTATTGGGACATAAAAAACTTTTCAAACAAAAAAAATGCTTTTCCCAGACGTCATCTCGTTTTTGAGATGTGCGATGAGTTGCTGCGAGAGATTCAAAATCAGAAATTTTTGGCAAATTAGATAACTTTGTGGTGAGGGGCGGGCGTGAGAAACATGCAAAATGGTAATTATTTAGGAGGAAATTGGAAAATTAATAGCTTTGACTCACACGACGTTCGTTCCCCTCGTGCCTGACGTGGAGGAGGAGGGGAGGGAGTAGTGGATTAATTAGGCTTGACTTTGAGGCTGATGTATCAGCCTGCCCCAAAGTGGCATAATTCTATCATCCCTCTAACACTTGTCACCAAGAGTTGTCAGAGTCGCAGACAAAGCGTTGACAGATGAATCAGGGCTGTTGGGAAGGGGAAGGAGAATCCAGTTTTGGAAATGAATTTGATAGGGTTTTTAGCTAACCATAAGACTACTATTGGTATGGTGGTCAGACAGAACACAACTACTGCCTGTCGAATTAGGGGGGAAATGGGATGTTCCGAAGAATGAATCGTGCCATTATTATTACGCTAATTTAGTTTAATCGCTGAGCCCACAATCTAATTATTCTAATGTTACAATTTTATTATATAATTTTGAACAGATGCATAGAGGAGCAATATGGGCAATGACGGGATGTATTATCAGTCTGGTGGCGATTTTACAGGCAACCCATGCCATTCCTTTCTATCCGTCTGTCTACACAAATTCAAGGTAGGCCAATTCCAAGTTATAATAATAATGCTATTTTGCACAGAATCCTATGGGAATATGACAAACCACATAATATCTCCTCTGCAACATGAAATGCTACTATTATTATGACCATTATTATGAGTATTATTTACGGGTAAAATATATATACTTTGGGAGATGTTTCACAAAAGGGGAAACGGCGCGCTCTGATTTACGTATGCAAGCAACAACCTTGAATTCCTACCATTCCAGAGATTTGTTGGTCGCTTTGCGGCATAACATGCAAGTAGGAAAAGTTTTCTCCTCCTTGTATTCTTCTCCAAGAAACTTTTAATAATTCAACAGACTCCGTATGACCATGAATGAGCATGTAGCACAAAGCAACATTGTATGTTAAAGGATATTTGTTATGTAATCCAAAAATATCAACTATTTTCAAAACTAGATAAAAAAATGTTTGTGATTTAATATCAAACTAAAAATTAGCAGGGCAGTAACTCATTCGCCCAAAAAGTCGGTTCCCATATCCTTGCGAACTATACGTTTTGCAAAATGGAACGTAATGGGACGGACTACTGGTCAGTCTAACTAAATGTAATTGAATTGAGGGGGCTGAAATGGTTTTTGCTCGTATTGAAAACCAAAGTAGAAAATAAACATACACTTTCACTTACTTAGGCATTCACTTCTTTATAGGTCTCCGTCTTTTAATCTAAAATCTACAAGTTAAGCCCCGACTTTATAGTAATGTCACGTGAACTGAAATGTCATCCGGTTGCTATTTTCCCTGCTCTCCCTACAGAAGGCAGACAATTTGCAAAAGAAAGAAAGACTGTGTCCACCAAAAGGATATTTTTACTCTGGGAAAATGTATACAATTGTTAAACAGGATTCCTCCGCTTTGTGTTCCCCACGTCACCAGGTTTTAATTCTTATCCGGGCCTGACCAGCAGCACCAAAAGATTTTCCCTGGCAGCACATGACTTATTATGTCTTTAAAACTGACCTGTAACGCCAGTGACGCCATTATGAAATGGAATACATACATGCCATATAACATTAACAACCGCCGACGATGCAGTAGTGTCAGTATATTTTCCCAGTTGGAACTAACCTCAAAAACTGACTTCGCAAGTAGAGCATTCCACTCCAATTTGTTGACTATGCCCACATCTCTGCTCGCTTCACCTCCATCTTTCAGCTCACCTCCCAAAACCTATGGGCTTTGCTTACAAAAAGCCAGGATCTTATTTCATTTACCTTCAAGACGAAAAATAAAAAAATCTGTTTGCACGGATCAATCTTGTTCTCTCGTATAACGACATACATATTGTCGTTATTTAGCATTTACGAATAGCATTGGGAAAAATAAACTCCACTGGTTAAGATATGAACAAATAAACAGAAGGAAAGGGAAAGTGGATGGTATATCAGCCAAGAATGAAGAGAGGAGGATATAATGTGTGCTATATATAATAGAATCATATACAAAATACGGTAAGTTTTACTCACTCGGCACATT
This sequence comes from Dicranocentrus wangi, assembly GCA_036850665.1. Classification (NCBI taxonomy): domain Eukaryota; kingdom Metazoa; phylum Arthropoda; class Collembola; order Entomobryomorpha; family Entomobryidae; genus Dicranocentrus; species Dicranocentrus wangi. The sequence goes on along the minus strand of JAANSN010000170.1, from coordinate 45,008 downwards.
ATAACTGTTTTTCCCAGGTTCTGATAAAACAGCAATAAAATACACCCTAATAGCTTGGAAATACTTTGGAAAACGTTTCTCTCTCTCTCTCTCTCTCTCTCTCTCTCTGTCTGTATGTGTGGAAACACTCTTATTCCAGCAGAGACAATAGAAGACCATGTAATACAAGCACATATTGTATGTTTTTAAACACATAAAAGTCGGTCGGTTTGAGTAGTAGAGGATCCTCGAGAGAAAGTACCAGCATGAGAATAAAATAAAAAAAGGGCAGTCCAAGGGAAAGTCACTTGAGACAATGGAATTGAGAAAACAAGCGTGCATTTACGTCACCATTGTGAAATTGCCAGCTAAGCGCTTTTGTCTCCGAGTGATTAGGGAATAGAAAGGCATGAATGGGAGTTTACTCTGAATGGGACAAACCACACGCTTACCGAGTTCTATACCGAGACTCGACAACACAACCCTATAATAATAATATATAGTGTATATGGATGGCTGTTAGACAGGGTTTGCTAGATTGGAAACCCGTGACAATGTTGACGAGAGTTTCTCTACGACGACGAGTAGTGCATAAGGAAAAATGGGATTAATGAGGGTGGGAATTATAATACACACAGCCTCCTTATATTTGAGAACCTCGCGACGAGTAAATGTTTTCAAACAGGAGGCGGTTTTCCCTTTGTCAGTGGGCTTTAGTTAATTGGATTTATAATGCGCAGCATTTTAAAATAATATTTGTAAATTTTTGGTCGATTCCAGATATAAAGACTCACTGATCGAAGTAGATGATCCAGAGGCGGTGCTGGAAGTGCTAGCAAAACTCGGGCAGAGTATTCTCCGTGCTCAACATGACGGAACAAAGTGAGTTTGGCTGATTCTCTAATTTCCTGTGAAATCATGGATTTCTTGCATAAAAACCTACGTTTGATTTGCTTCTCTCTCTCTCTCTCTCTATTTGTGCGTATATTTATGTTTTTGTGGGGAAGGCGGAAAGTTACAATGGTATATAATGTAATACATGAAGACAAAGAGTGGTTTTGAATTTTTTAAAGGAACCTCATTCCAAATTGAAATGTGAGATGTATTGCTTTGATCTAAAGGGCAAGTGGAAGAGGTAGGGAAAAAAACAGTTGTTTTGAAATGGGAAAATAAGAGTAGGGAAAACCGTAAACAGTAAAACAATATGGAGATGGAGGCTATGGATTGTGTGCACCACCGCCACAACTTTCGCATGTAATGACTTTGATTTATGTTGGGTGTGTGAGTGTGTGTGTGTGTGTGCACACAAGCGATTGGTTTTTCTGGAATATTCTATCCCGAAAATTTACTTGCAGTCTGCAGATGACCTGAGTGAGAAATGGGAATAATACAAAACTTATTTGCCAAAAGATCCATTTCCCTTTATTTACCTTCCCAGATTTATCATTTGGAGATTTGAAAAAAACAAGAATAATAATTTGGCTGTAAGCAGTTTTCCATGATTACACCACCACAATTATTTGTGAAGGCGGATGGATGTATGATTATTGCGCAATACGGAAATTACAATTACGAAATGAGGTCTACAGCAGACAGCAAACTTGTAATTTGTAATTACAAACATACCTTTATGGAGAATGCATCTTGAAACGAACGCTCCTTTCATCATTGCTACAAAATCATTCTAAATATTGCCGACACATATGAGAATACGTACTTCATTTCTGAAATTCTAGTAAAAAAAACCTTTCCCCTCCGTCTTGCCCCATTTTTTAGCTACCCACTGGTTTTTGGCTAACGACCACATTGTTGCTGAGCAGACACCACGATTCTAAAAAAAAGTCAAGGAGTAGGAGTAGGTAGCCCTTGTATTAAACGGGAAAGGTGAAGGTGAGGCTGGCTCGTGTGGGCTCCTTTCATATGAAAGGATAATATTATGCAACCCTTTCACCACCATCTCCCTGTTGCATGATGAATGGGATCAAAGTGGAGTGTCCCAGTGTTCTAAAAAAAAATAAGGTCTTCTTCACACAAATATGCCCCTTTTTGTTTCGAACATTTCGATCATCATACACTCTGTAATTCTAGACAGGTTCACAATGCAAACTTTTGCTGGCGGTTGAGAGAGAAATAGAAAGAAAAAAATTTGTTGGTAGACCCCACGAAACCTTGGCATAGGTAAAACTTTAAACGAGAAAAGTTGGTCTGTGTGCTAAAAGTTCGTTTTTTCTTGATCCTGGAGAAAATCACGTAAGCCAAGTTTGTGTTTATATGTATTCATCTGTAATCATCACGCAACGATGGAATCATAAATTACGAGAAATTATGAGAAGGGGGCTCATGTGAGAGGAATTATGAGGTATCAAACACGAAAAGAAGAATTAATTAATTATTGTAACAGAAAAGTATTATTGGCTGGTGGGAAAGATAACAGTTATCATCATCACTGTCTCATCTCGTGAAAATCTTCCTTCCAGTTAATCAATCATGTGTCAGTCTTGCTTTTGAAGAGAAACTATTTTTGGTAGAGATTTAGCGAGAGATCCGCTCTCACTTGAATCACAACAGATTTTTAGAACTTTGAACCGAAATCACGCTGGGAGCTTGCATCCCTCACAAAAAAGGAAAACAATGTGCCTAGGTACTTACTTACTTCCTGTATTTTTTTTGCTAACATTGAAAACCCCTAGAGATCATGCATTTTTTTTCATTCACCCCAGCCCCGACTTATTTCCCAATTTCCGGTGATCAACACATGAAAAAAGTCAGTTAACGAGGGAGCACTCCAAATGTCAGACAATGGGGTGATCTTCTAAAGGAAGTGATTTTTTTCTCGACTCTCTCGACTATATTTACTTCCCACGCCAAAAGTACAATTCATTTGAGATGTTCCCCATGTCAACACTTGACTCTGGATCCGTTTATCACTGTTCATTTTCTTCCTTTTACAATTTACAACCCGGTTCTCCCAAAGATTTGGGTTGAGATGGAGGGCAAGTTGTTGTTTCGGTACGAGGGGGATTCCTATACGGAATGGATGGATGTTTTATGCAAGAAGTGATGTCTTTTGGGAACATGCACAACGGTGATGTGCCCTTGGCGATATGTAACCATATCTGACATTTCATACTGCACAAAGTGTCACACACCAGCAGCTGGGCTTAGGCAAACGTCCAACGGGGTTGAGAAAAAAATGTATGAGAAAACTCGGATCGGCTGCGTATGCATTCCCTTTTCTCAAATCTATTTTCATTTTTTACCCTATTTACCTGAAGGATATTCCCAAACGGGTTGAAAATTTTGTATACTACACACTGCGTAGTTCTCGCCCAAACTTGCTATTCCAAAGGAGAAATCGCTAACAATGAAAGTTTAATCGTTCATCGGATATTCTTGCAGACTTTATTTTTTATATTTTTTGTGGAATACAAAGAGGAAAGAGGATTGTTATTGAACAGTATGTAGTAGTGCTTCATTTTTTGAGCTATTGACAACAAGTCAGGGAGGAAGAATACTTTTTTGTTGTTATTTGCTATTGAGCGAGTACACATGGTACTACAAACTGTAAGTCGTCGTCCTCTTTATCAATCATTTTTGATTGTCCAGTGAGAAATCCTTTTGATAAAGTCTAGAATGAGTGCTGCTATCTCAAATTGCAGAATTATATGTCGATTGTAATTGTATCTAAAAATCCATCCTGTAATACGATTTAAAAAGAAGAAGAAGAAGAAGGTTAACAAAGGTAAAAGTTTTGTTGGAAACTAAAAGTCCATCTAGTCGCCCAACCAAGGTTTACTTAATTGAGCATCACCTCCATAATGTCAGACTGGCAATGACGTCAGAAGTTGTGGCAATGGACTGTAAAAATGGGATGCAGCAGCTGTGATCCGGTCGGGGTATTGTGAGAATTCCGTTACTTCCAGATTACCACAATAATAATACGCCAAAATAGAGATTTTTTTTTACTTCTGTCCTTGACTCTGTCCTTTTTTAGCAAATTGTAAAAAAAAAATAATGTAACCTTAAATCAATTCTAATCGAGCCACAAATTTGTCTTCTCCGATTTTTCCATTGCAGCTCCAAACGAGGACTAGATTTAGGCCTTGGTCGTGGGTTTTCTGGAAGCCAAGCAGCGAAGCACTTGATGGGATTAGCTGCAGCCAACTTGGCAGCTGGACCTGGAAAAAAGAAGAGGACTGGGCCGAACCGACTTGAAGATGTAATGCAAGAAGTGTCCCCGGTGTCCTTGTCCACGCCAAATGACTGGATGGTGGAAAATCAGAAATGAGTCCTGTAAATGGAATAATAACAGGAGAGTGTACACGGGAAAACAAGGAAAGGCTAAAAAAATACAAAAAAGTATTATAAAAATCAGAAAAAAAAATTCTTCAGTCACATTCTCCGGTGGTACACAGATCACGATGGCAATCCGAAATGTCTCGCATGTCGTGCAATATATATACAAAAAAAAACAAAAGTGAAAGTTACATTTTATTATGATTCGGCTTTTATCAACCTAGATCTACAATCAAGGCATATTTATCTAATAATAATAATAATAAATTGTTATATGAGGAGTAAATTAGAAAGAAATGTGATTTGAATGTACTTAACTGTTACAATCTCTCGAGATCTTTATTGAGAGCAACTTTAACATTTACGTTGGCAACATTTACGTATTATTACTTTTTTGCTTAGCTTAAGACAAAGCGGTGGTAGGCATTAAGTTTCGGTGGGCAAGACCCAACCAAGGTAAGGTCCCCAACACCCCCAGTCCGTTTTTTGTCCATCAAAACTTTTTTTTTTCAAAACTTTTCCCCTTCTAATCACTACCTGATTGAGTTTTGGTGTGGTGGACAACATTGTGGTTGAGTTGGTTCGGTAGGATAAAATCACTGTGATTTAAATATGATTGAGCAAAGGGAGGCTGGTTAAGAACAAAATCCCAATGATTTATCCCCCACTTGTTTCTTTTTTAAGTTTTTCTACCAAAGCTTAATGCTGACCACTAATAACATTTCGATTTCGAGAACAAATTTTAATTCAATATCTACATCCATAAATTAATAAAGATAGTAACATATAATGTACAATTATATAGATATGAGGTTTCTGTTTTTGTAAATAGAGCTAAAGTTGTTGTTTTAAATCAATTAAAAAATCAAATAAATATATTAGAACACTACATAGTAACATTTATAAAAGTTATAATAGCTAAACTGATAAAAGTGAACTACATAATAGCGTGATTATAATAAGGGGCAGGCCCTAAATTGCTTATATTTACTCATTTTTTTAAAAAGATTTTTTTTTGTAATTTTGTCGTGATGCTTATAAAGGAATATATACAAAAATCTAGCACCGTTTTATCGCAAAGCATTAATTGACTCATGGCTTCAAACTAACTTCAAAATAAAAGTAAAGTTATAAGTTAACAATAAATATATAGGCTTGATTATAGTATTTTACAAAGTATTAGTATTTAAATCATTAGAGCAGAGTGTATCATCATAACATATGTATATTTAACTCATTTAGATAGTAACCTAAAAATCATACTGCGAAGTAGCCATATTCTAGTCCTTGGTCTAGATATGCAACTTGGAACATCAGGATAATTTGGGCGGTGTTGAGAGAAAAGGGGGATTACATGGATCAGAAAGTGGTACTACTTCGCAATGTGAAACAGAGCACACGAGTTGTGCGTATATATTTAATTTCTATTTAATAATCATGAACTGTATATATATGTATTATTTATGAGAAAATTTCAATAAAGTAACGTTATGATTTACCTACGCTGCACTAGTTCCTGTTTACCTTGGATAGTAATTTACGATTTTCCATTCCGTGTCCCTTGTCCATCCGGTTCAAATTTGATTTTTCATTTATCCTGTATCCAGGTGCACCTTGTAAAAACTAATTAGGCAACCGATTGATATTAATAATCGAATAACTAGTATAAATCATACATAAAGTGAAATAAAATTAATTATGAACCTACTTTGAGTTTTTAATTCTCTTGATTTTTAGAACAGGGATTGGCCCAATTGACACCCGAAAGGTTCTGAGCAATAAATACAAAACGACTTTATTGAGGTAGCCGTTACAAATTACGAGTTAGTTATCAGTTTTCTCCGTACCGAGACCCCGAAGAATTTGGAGGACCTGTTGAGAGGACAGCGGGAACATTTCTGGCAACGTATGTTCTCCCGGGTTTCAGTTTCATTTCCTCGTTCGATACTGTAAAATAGTAAATGGCAAAATGGTTAGAGACACCTGTGCCTTAGTTAACCTCGTACTCGTTTGACCATAACATAATATAATATTTAGAAAAGATTCACCGTCATCTACATTTGTTTCCGACTCCATAGCCAGTCGCATAGCCCTCTCCATTTTTAAAGCGAGAATTTCTTCCTCTCCCACCTCCACTTGTGTCGCTGCCAAATAGGCAGCGTATTCCCTACGTCTTACTTCCATCAATGTAAACGGAACGTCATCAGGTCCTGCAGGCTCTTGTGGGGGAGCATAACGACGGCCTTGGTGTAACTCGGGTATATACGGAATTTGCTAAGGAATTAAAAAAAATAAAGACATTTTGATTACTTTAAAAAAAATTTTTTAAATAGTGAATCATAGCTTCATAACATACAAAACACAACAAACAACAAAGACAAGAGAGAAATCAGGCAGGTTGAAACTACTATCACACGCTTGCCAAATCTCCCGTTGTCTACATCTATTAACAGAGAGCTGCAACTGGAGTCCATGGTCCGCGTGGTACTCCACAAACTACACAGATGGACTTTGGAATCCGCCAGCAGAACTTGAAGTTATACGGAATACATGCCATCATCCTACCCTACATCATCGTCCAGGAAAGGTGATCCATCCAACAAGACACGTATGTCAAGATGATGATGATGCCTGATGGGATTTGTGTTCTGTTGTTGTGGATGCAATGTGAAATGTGTGTGAGAGAGAGAGAGTAAAGAACCAAAAAAAAGATTGTGTTTGTTCATATTGTGTAAAGGTTTTTTTTGAGCAATTGATTGAGCTCTTCTTCACTCACTTCTTTAGAGAAAATGTAGTGAAGCTGGGACTGGAATTGAAGATGCTATTTCGATAATAGAATGCTTTCATGTAGAGTAGATAATAGGAAAGGCTGCTGCTGCCCAGTGCTAGAGTGTGCAATGCCTGCTACCTACCTAGGCATATTATTATGTACAAACTCTTCTCTATTCGATGTGAAGTAATAAGGCGAACAGACGACGGCAGATCCTGAAAGACGATGCCCCATGCCCCATGGAAAACATATACCTTACATGGGAAAAATAGTCATTGTGATTGTGAAGCAACTCTGTGATAAAAAGTCGTCGTCGTCGTGTTTGCTGTGCTTCTTGATTCTAAAGAAGAAGTAGAGAAGCTTTTGACATACAAAGACAAATGAAATCCCCGGACTCCTACATCACCAATCACCACCACCACCAGGTCCAGGTCGGCGGCGGTCACCAAGCCTAAAAATGTGTGTGCCTAATATTAAACGTGAAAAGTTAAGTAAGATGAAGAATGAGTGGTTGGAAAATGTTGACTCCCTTCGCCAACGGCCATACCACGTTGAGCACACCGGTTCTCGTCTGATCACCGAAGTTAAGCAACGTCGGGCCCTGTTAGTACTGGGTTAGCCCGAGTGACCGCCTGGGAACCCCGGGTGCTGTGGGTATCCCTTTTTTATCATTTTGATTATTATTATTATTATTTTGCCACTTTTTGTTGGTAAAAATCTATACCATACCACCTATTTTGCATGTGTGACTAGAATTTCATGTTTTGTTTAAGCTTTTCCAAAAAGAGCTTCCAGAGTAGTAAGTACTTGGGTTGAGTTGTTCCAGCAGCCCCCTGACAAAGCCGTTCAGTGCGCAAAAAATATATAAGTAATTGCCAATTATCATCAAAATAAGTCAAATTTCCTCCAGGGTTTCTACCAAATGCCCTACCAAAAGAATACTTACGACGACGATAGTAGAGGTTAATATAAAAGCTAAGCTACTTATGATCCAGTTTCAACAACAACTCTGAAGATTTTGCCAAATGGGATGGTGGTGGTTGTGGTGCTTGTTTGTACTAAGTAAGTAAGTGGAAAGTGGAAACAAGAGTGGAATAATTGCTGGAAACCATTCTTAATCATTTTGTCTTTTGGCTTTTGATGCATGTAATAGCATTGAAAAGGGAGGTAGAGGAGAACAACAAAAAGCTCTCCAGCTAGCTAGCTCTACATTATATTTCCCTCATATTGTGAGCCAGAGAAGAGCAACTACTACTACCACCACCACCATTCATCTATCATCTACGAACGAACACACGAACGAATTGTATGCTATATGCTGCTGCTCAGCTTGAGCAGAGAGATGAAGATCTGAAACCTGAAATGCATTCACATGAATTCAGCCTTGACTTCAATGACGACTTGCCTGTAATAATGCAAAGAACTCTCAACAAAACGGGCTTGCAACATGCCGCGGAATATCCTCACATCCTGTTACATGATATACTCAAAAAAAAGTTGCTGGAAAACTCATTAAATATTACCAACTCTAATTAAACACATAAAGCGTATTTTATTACCCTAAAGATATGCTTTCCGAAGTAGGCATTCTTCGGATTAGTCACCGGTGTAACGCTCCAGATGAAGCGCCTCATCATCGTGGCATCAATTCGTACTTTATAGCAGTCTTTGATTAAGAAACGAGATGAATCAATAAGAAACCAATCCGGTCCCTCAAATTCCAGGAAATCGGATTCCAGAGGCAGGACGCGGAGGCGACAAAAGAGAGCTCCCCGTCCGGAAAAGCGAGATTGGATTACTTCACCACAGAGACTAGAGACGGATGTTTGTTTGATTAAAATAAAAGAAAAAGTCCTATTTTACAAATTGTATTCGTAGTGGAAACGCCTTCGCAGGCACACCACTTGCAAATATAAACTTACATAAACCCTTGCAAAATCCGGATAACTGGAAATAATTGGAGAGGAAAAACAATTTCCTGGAAAATCCAACCTGGAAACCTGTGTGGTCGGGGGAAGTGTGGTGGTGATGGAGTAGTCAGGCAGCAGTCACCAAAAAAATAAATTATATGATATGTGGTGGCGTGGCAGCTGAGTAAGACGCGCACAATTATAATTATCTGATGATGGGCAAGTGCGGTGGTAGACTAGAGAGTAGGGAGTCACTTGCGAAATCGAAAAAAAAATGGCGATGCCTCGAGAAAGTCGTTGCACCTGCTAGAACATTGTTCGCTATGGCTCTCAATAAACTTTCGGTGGCATTAAAAAGAACAATAGGGTGACATACTTTAAACAAGGTGTGATTGGGAAATTGTCACTACCAATCACGTTAGTTGTACCAAACTTTAAAAAAGTTGACAATTACCTATATAAATACCCTATAATTTAACACATGTCATCCCATCATCATCATCATCATCACCAATATGTTTTCAATTAGCGTAGCGTACCCAGAGGAAAACTCGGAAAACTCCCGTCAGTGGGTAATATTATCCAAGCGGTGCGATGCGTCCGCTGCTCCTTGTATTATACATATGTACAGAGAGAGTGCTCATGTTTGCCATCCACACAAGAAGACGACGCGACGAGGACAAAAGCATCTGCATCCCTGTTTTCCTTCTTCTTATAGTCCTCTGTTCTCCATTCCATTTTTGTCGTCTCGGAAGAAGCCTTCTTGTTTGCTATAAAACTGGGTCTCTCCTCGTTGGAGCTGTGTGTGTGCTGTGTGGCATGGCATAATGTAATAACAAATTTCCTGGAACATTTCTCCATCCCTCAAATCAAATCAGTTTTCCTTTGTTCTCCTTCCAATGGTTATACAATATATTTGCATAACACCACCGTCAATAAAACGTAGGAAACAACATGCTTACCAGAAGCAGAAGAGAAAAAAACTGGACCATGGAATGCCTCCCTTTTTCCAACATTTTTTTTCATCAATCCAAACTAGAAAAATCATTTCAGGTTGAGTTATGCCCAATTGCCCATGTGTGTAAGTAAAAGGTAGTCAAAGATAAAAATAATGGATGGTTAATTCATGAGATGCAAAATTGGAAATTGCCGAAAAATTTAGTAGAGTTGCATTATAGACTATTCCTGCCTGCCCAAACAGACTTTTGTTAGTCTCATCATTATCATCATCATGTATAGGTATATACGGATTTACTAGATCATTCTATCCAGTTTTTCCAGCTCTTACACCACATGCCACCATTTTCGCCATCCTCAATAACAAGTAACGACAAAAGAGTAGTGCCGGGCTACTCACACAGTTCATCATCATTCGCTTCACTCTTGCATCTTGGCGTATTCCCCTGGCCCCTCCACTCTATAATTTGCACATACCCACTAACATGCATGGAGTGCACCAAGAACATGTCCACCACCATGACCATGAGGATACCACAATATTGCAAGAAACAAACTTTTTTTGAAGAAATAGAAATACGAAAACTACTCATAAAAAGCCAGCAACCGGTTAGAAAGTTTAAGGCAACTCGTGCTACTCTCTTGTGATCATAACAACTTGAAAGAAGCAGCACTCATTCTACGGGAGAAGAAGATGAAGGGTGTCAAAAACGGCATTATATATATACATTGAATATCTGCACACATTTACAACTGGCATATTATACCTATTCAGAAAAATACTATTTGGGCGTCTTTTGCTCGAAAACAAAGCCACTTCTTTAAGCAAAAAAGCATTTTTCCACTTTAGAGCCTTTCAAGAGCATCACCACCGGTCCGGTCTACCGTCATCCCTGTCAAATGAGACATTATAAAGCTATTGAAGAAACAAGCATTCCAACAAGCCGGACCATCATCATCATCATCATGCTTGCGCACAAAGGGAGGTGCGTTATCAAAATCGCCCTGACATGACATCCAAGTAGCCTATCTTGTTAGCACTACTCCAAGGGAATACTACTTTGTAAGCATGAGCAAAAAGGAACACATGAAAAAAATTGGCAACTTTTGCCTTTTGTATAATATTACATTCGTCGTATATATATGCAGTCCAACTAATTGACGGCTTTTGGGCATTTTCTTGTAATGCTCTTGAGAAAGGGCCTTTATCACAGTTGAGCTGCCAAATGTCGCCGTCGCCGTCGTCCAATCCAACACAAAAACAAGCACGTTTTTTTTCACAAGATGAAGTTTTGAACCAGCAGCAGCACCGGCCGCATATTATTACATACTACCCATGCCATTCACCACCATCATCATCATGATGATACATTTGTGTGTAAAAGAAATTGTGAACAATGGATAAAAAAAACAGGGTTGAGCATTTATATGTACACAAGTTATAATAATATACGGTCTGCTCTTGCTAGGACATGGGGTGGTGGTGGTGGTACATTACATTGGTATCGTGTAACAGGCAAAAGGTGAACAAAAAAGCAGCTTGAGCTTTGGCTGCTGCCGGTGGTCGAGAGACTCGACTCGATCCTATATTCCGTGCTGATGCTGATGAACATGAAAAGTGCAGATGACAAGTAACCAGTAGTATGTAGTATATAAGCATAAGCACAATATTATATATGTATATACTCATGTATGTAAAGAGATGAACACTGAACAATGGAATGTTTTTTTTTGCCCTTTTTTCGTTTAACATGTAGAGAGAGTGTCTCTATCTTGGGCAATGCATGATGCTCATCCTGTTTTCCGGTAGAAATTAGCCGGCCGGCTAACTTGGGTCATTATTATTAGCCGACTAACTAAAAATACACGATGGATTTCTAATGGGTATGATTGCTGGGGAAAATGCATGCATATATTTTGTGGATCTCTAATGAAATCTCGATCTGATGATGATATGATGCTTTAAAATAACAGGGTTGCCTGTCCTGTTCATCATTTTGGTGTGTACATTTTGGTGTGTACATCACAGTTTTCTCTTTTATGAATGATTGAGGATATTAGGAGGCTCTCTTCAAAATGCAACCCGGTGCATTGGTGGTGGTACTATCGTACACTGTTGAAGCTGTTGTTTTTTCTGGAAGCTTTTTTTTTCGTGGAAAATAACAAGCGGAAAAGATTACCAGGAAGGATCCTCGTGTCACTCACTCACAGTTCTCACCATGCTCTCCCAAATCCACCACCTCTCTCGTTTCCCTCCAGAAAGTGCAACCACTCTTTTTTCTCAAGAATTATGGATACCTAAAAAGGAAGGCCAAAAAATTTCACAAGAATTTTGTCGGTTGCAGAGAGAGTAGAGCAGGCAGGCAGAAGAGCAGAGTGCTCACAGTCCTGCACTCTCTTGCAACTCTTGCTCCTTCTCTCTTCCTTTCCTCTATTCTTTTTTCTTGTTGGGGTCGTCGTAAAGAACTTGAAAGGTTGTTTTGGGGCTGGTTGGTTCCATCACATCATCATCATCCACTGAAACTTTTACCAGTTGCATTTTTCTTTTGCATTCACCATAAAAACAAGCCTGATTATCCTGATTGGTGTAAGCCGTGTGTAGGTACACATTCATCCAGAAACTGACCCATCATTATATAAACCATAACGGAATTCTTTTTTTTTCTTCAGCCCATACATACAAAAGCCGTCACTACTGACGCGACCTTTTTTTCAGTTGAAAAATGAAAATGAGAACACGTGTTAAGCCGGGATGATATTGATGAAAAGGACACCCGTTCCTCCAACCTTTATCCTTCAGTTGAGAGGAAGGAAAATAGGTATAGGTACATAGATAGGTAGGTAACATATAGGGGGAAAAAGACGAATTACAAATAGTCCAAGCTTTACTCGTGGCTTTTAGATGAAGAAAAAAGAAGAAGAAGAAGAAGAATAATAATAATAAGTAGATTGCTTTGCAGCTTGGCCTGTTGACACGAGTATTGTTCACATTTCAGACCATCTCAAAAATCTAGTTCAATTCATTTTCATGTTTTTGTGATCCATATTATCACGCGGAGTAGAGCAGAGCAGAGAGCAGTGCTGGGAGCGAATAAGAGCCTCTTCATTCAAGAGGACTGACGATGACGTGCGTGTTATATGCTATATACAATATACCCTGGCCGTGGTGCGTCGTGTGGTGGTGAATATAACAAAGTTCATTTATGATGGTAGTTTTAGTTGTAGGATTTTCCGTGGTAAAACATCCAAATGGAGGGAAAAAAATGCGGAGGCCTTCACAAAGTCGTTCGTTTCGTGGAGCACCTTGAATAGATAAAACTGGTGGCTTGGGTACAAATTTTCCTAAAACTAGAGCCTTTTGCAAAGGTTTTTCGTAAAAAAAAATCCTGGTTACACAATTCTCCACGGACTAATGACATGAATCTCTCTCAAAAAAAATTACTTCCTCTCCGCTCACCCGTCAATGAAAATATTCTAGATGAAAAGATTTCTTCTGTGTAAAAAAACCGATGTTCTAGAGTTGAAATGGCGAATGCGATGTGATGACTATCGCAACAGATTGGGATTTAAGATACATGCTAAACGCCAACGCAAAAAAAAACCAGCTTTGCTTTAATTTAAATCCATTGCTTGCTGATTGGATCAGCTTTAGAAAACTACATAATTTATGAACATATGTACCCGAAGGGAGTGCAAGATTGGCCCCTTTAATGATGGTTTTAATTTTTTGAGCAAAAGACGTCATGTCAAAATATTATAAGAGCAAAACGACTTTGAATTCTATTTTTCCATGTTAATTGTACCGTATTATTTTTCCTTCCTACGTAATCAGTACAAATCAGTAATCACGTACAAATAAATAAACATCAAATAAAAAGCAATTCATTTGGTCAAAATTTTATAAGAAATGGTAATTGGTAATCATGCCTTTGATATATTAGGCGTAATCACAAGGTGCTGCTGTAACTTCCACTTAGTTTCCTTTTTATTTCGACATGCTGACAACGGATGCAAATATAAGAGTTCATTAAGGTGATTCCTATGATTTCCGTTTCAAGTCAAGATTAGAATCGTGCCTGATGAGAAAAAGTGAAAATGAATAAATTTTTGTTTATCTAAAAACTTAAAAAAAAATATATATATATATATATCCAATTCATACATAACCTCCTCGTCTGAATATTATAACTCTCATCCTTTTTCTGCTCTTGCTTGTTGTACTAAGTAAGTTTCTCCGATATGCGCATCATTTTTTTTAATCATGATTCCATCTAAAAAAAATTGTACTAGGGCTTAAAAACCAGAGTATAGTATATGCAATATTTGGAAAGGATTCGCTCTGCAAAAAAAAATCCCAACAAAGCCAAATGTAAACTCAAGGTGACAGACTCAATCCATGAATATAACTTTTTTTTGTTCTCGATTTTCACCATTTACGAACCACTCATAATAATGTATTACCAAGTTTAGCATAAAAAGAGAGTCCAACTTGTTAAAGCATCACAATTTTTTCCCTATCGGGAGTACATTGTAGCTGACAAAGGGATTTGAACTGGATTCACCTTGTTTTTTTTTCAAGTAGGACTCCTTCTCTACATAATATAAGATTGAGACCGGGGCGCAAAAAAAAAGAAAAGATTTGTGTGGAAGCAAGCTTGAGAGAGAAATAAGGATGATGATCATGATGATGATGATTCTCACAACATGTATATTATTCTCCGTGGTGGTGGTGGTATATATGGATATTTAATGTATTAAAATATACATCTATTGCCAGTTTGAGCTATTAGATGAAGAGTGGTTTTCAGGTCTTCTTGGAGCATTTTTTTTACACGATTCCACAGAAGAACCCCACGGAAACGCACGGAAAAGGAGGATAGGTGATAGCTTTTCTTGTCGAACGAAGCGAAACGTCAAGCAAGCGTCGTTTTCAGTATATATTCACATACAAAAAAATTCCCATAAGTTCATAGAGACTTTGAGAACATTTGAGAGAGAGAAAAATTTATATATTATCCCTTATATATCCGTAAACTTCACACACAAAAGGCAGGAGCAGCAGTACCAACCAAACCAACATCATTTCTCGACGTTTTTCGCTTCGTCCCCCCGAAAACTGTGAATAGGATAGGGGAGCATAGGGAGTCAATGTATAAAAAAAGACGACGCTCACCAGCGAGAGGGAACCTTGTCTAATGTGTAGAACAACGCAGAAATACCCACGACGACGACGAAGAGGTACGGGGGATATAGGAAAAAGTGAAGCAGGCAGAGGAGAAACTCTCTCTCTCTCTCTCTCTCTCTGAACATCATATTATTATAGTGAAATGTCTATAAGGATAAACTATTATAGAAAAAGCTAACAAAGGATTTCATATAGATTATATACACCATTTCGTCGACGACGACGACACACCACCATACCACATCTCTTTCGCTATACGGATACCGATTTTTTGGTTAAAGTATAAAAACTATATAGGTATATATATAAAATATCTTTTAGCGTCTCTTCTTATACCTATATCCTCATCATCATCGTGAGGGAGATGGATGTTACTTACGTACGTACGAAGGATGCGATGGATGCCTATGTTTTCTATGAATGTGGTGCGGATATATGCTTGGTTGCTGGGATTTTGAGGATAATACGAAGGCAGATGGGCAAAACGAGGAGAGGAGGAAAAAGGAAGAACCGAACTGTAATACTCTCTGGGCATATTGTGTGTTGCATTGTGTCCACCTCCTCGCCATGTGAATAGAAAGAGTGTGAGCATTGTAAAATAGAGAGGAGCGAGCGAGCGAGAGGCAGAAGCGACGTAGGTTACTATATGAACGAACAACGACGCTTAGAATAAGGGGAAAGGCATAGTTTTGTCATGAATGTACATGGTGGCTCACAATGGAAAAGGCTTTTTTTCTGGTGTAGATTCATCTAAAAAAGGTACATCGTTAAAAGGTAGCATCATCGTCGGGAGCGAGCGAGGTGGTGGTGGGCAACACGACAAGGTATTATTTTCCTCCACAAAAACGAATCTCACACTAGGAAGATACCCAGAGGAGGACGACGTTGGGTAACTCTGGTAATGTATGACGGAGTATCACGACTCAGCTAGCTCTTCCACCACCACCACCATACCACCATACCAGCATGCAGCACTACCACCACCATGATGAGAAAAGGGGGACTTGGGTATTCGCATCATCATATCATAAGCGCTGCTGCTTGCTTTCCTATAGAGAAAAAAGGAATATTATAGTCGAGAGTCGAGAAGGTATTATTCCTCATGTTATCATCATCGGCTAACCTCGGCCGGCTACCTCCTCTAGTTACTTTTTTGTTGGAACTTGGTAGAACCAGTTGAACATGACAAGGTTAGCGTGTGGGCAAAGAGGGATGCGTTTTGGTAATGCTGGTGATGCTCCGATGTTTCCTCCCCATCCCGGTCAGCCATCCTCTCGGCCTGGCACGCTGCGAGAAAAGAAACTCATTCCGTTGCCCCGTCGTCACTTTGGCGTTAGTTGCTGTGTGAGACAGACGTGTGCACTGAGTTCTCCAAAAAATTACGTTTTTACTCTCTCTCTCTCTCTCATCTTAACCCTGTACACAACGAAAAACGGTTATTACCGCAAAAGAGAAAATAAAGAGTATCTATCTCTCTCTCTCGCTTGAAATATAAAAAGCCGACACTTTCCGCTGCTGCTATTCTCCAAGTTCTCGGTTGTACTACTAGTCAACGCTTGTTGTTACTTTAACTCGTGGTTTGTCGTGTTTTAATTGACATCAACTCAAATACTATGGCTGACGTGGAAACTACAAAGTAAGTTATTTAATTATTTGATTATTAAGTATTTTCTCCTATATAGTTTCGTAGTAGTTGTTGTTGCGCTACACCTTTCCACTATTCCACGACTCGAAAAGAAAAAGAATTGAATGCATCATAATACGCATGGATTTACTCACTGAGAACATATATATTCCAACATTCCCTGACACCAAAATAGTATAGTATTATTACTCCTCCGCTGGCATTTTCCATGAACACTCTCAAAGTTTTACGCATATACTTAGATTGTACGTTGACGTGGGTGCTAAAAAGAAGAAAACAAAAATGCATACACATTTTTTTTTACATTTCGTCTTCCAACTTCTTCTTCGTCTCTGAGTAGCGTCTTATTCAGTTTGCCGTGTCGTCGTCGTTCATGTGCGATAGTCTTTGTTATGCGACTGACGTTTCTTTTCTCTTTTTTGTGAGTTCATTAGCCACTCATAACAAAATGTGCATAAGTAGCCGCTTTAGTACTACTACTACTACTGCTGTGTTGTGGTGGTTGCGTTGCGACTTGAGCAAACCCATTTTCATGGAATGAGAGAATTCTTTTTAGTGTGCATAGTAGTGTTTCACCGGTTTTTTCCCCCTGCTATATAGGCTTATTATTTTCTATATGCACCTTTCCAACCACACTTGGTTCTTCTGCAGTGTGTGTGTGGAAAGTAGTTGTAAACGGCTAGAATGGAATGGAATATGGGAGCTTTGTAGCTCGTCGTAAGTGTGTACTTTCTGTCCGAATTCATCATCAATTCTCATGTCATTTTATAGTCTATATAACATCAAGGAGAAACAAACTGCTTTGCTATACTCCACTCTCTTTCTTTTCTCCAGTGATTCCCCCACTCATTTGACATTAGTTGGAGGAGGGAAAATGACAAAAAACTTGTGTCAGCTTGACAAAGTTTTTGTGCCGGCTTTACCGGAAAAAAGAAGCGAATAATATAATAGCCGCGGCGATGATGATGATATTCACAGTATTTTTTTCTTGCCTTCCCCAACCGGACAAAGAAACCAATTTTTTTCTTTTTGGTATATGGTATTATAGCATAGCATCCTTCGTCCTCCTTCATCCTCACAAGTTTTACTCACTTTTCCATCAAACATCATCATCATCACATAACAAGATGTACATATTTCCATCTAGCCAATACACACATCTTTTTAAGTTCTTATAGGCTCGCTCTTCTTATAATCCGTATCCGAATAGAGGAGAAGTTCATAAGAACTCGAAGGCTAGCAGCTCTAGCTAGCTCTTCTTTTTCTGACTCGAAACAACGACGCCGCCGACTTCATCTCCCTAGCATTTTTTTTGCCTCCGCTCCACTCTCTCTCTCTCTCTCTCTCTCTCTCTCTCTTCGTTTGCCTAAAAACTTGCTCTTCCTCCTACCCTCCTAGCATCTAACTCGAACCACGCTGGGAACAAGTTTACATTGGACTGTATTGCTCCTTCTCGCTCCTCTATCGCATTTTCTGCTGGAGAACCAGTTCATCCGCCTTTTGTATCATCATCATCGTCATCACCACCACTAGTTTTTGGATACGTAAACGTTATTTTTGCATTTTCCCATATCATCCATGCTATATTCCATGTAATAGAGAGAGAGAGAGAGCTATAGAGCGAGAGAGCCTCGTCGTCCTCCTCCGATTCCACTAGTGGGGAAAAAATATGTACACATCTACTACATTGGGATACCCACAGAGAGTCAGAGTCGTCGGAGTGTTGTTACATATATATATATATATATATATGTGTGCGGTTCGTCGACGAACTCGTACTTTTCTGTGGTAACAACCTTTTCCTCTCTTTCTTTCTCTCTCTCTCTCTCTCTCTCTCCCACTCTGATAAAATTTTGTTATACCACAGAGCATATTATCCGAGGAGCTTGGATGTAGTCATAGGTATATAGCATGGTGGTGTTCAAGTCGAAATACAACGAAAGTATAATATAGTGGAGCGGTGGTGTTCAGAGAACTAGAGGTACAATATAAAAACCTCTGCATGTCTCGAGAATAAAAAAAATTGGAAGGTAGTTCGTAAGCTCCCAGCCCAACTACATACGCTATACATCTCTTGTTCACCTTTCCTGTTTGCATCGGGTAGTAAAAACGGGGATGCGATGTGCTATACATACGCGATATATTACATTAGAAATTTCATAGGCACTCCAGAGTTTCTCTCTCTCTCTCCCTGGCTCTCTTTCCCAATCATGCTGTTTAGCTTTATGAGGTCGTTTTTGCCCGGGCTTGAAGCTATCAAAAAACTCGAACCAAGAGTGTTTTAGTTTGAATAGAAGAGATACACACACACACACTCTCTCTCTCTCTCTCTCTAACCTTATATCCTATTCCACGTTTCCATACAGGTAGTTGTTGCTCTTTGTGGAAAAAAGTGTTTTTCAGTCAGAGATAGCTATTGGCATGGTATATATTATGCATATATACAAAATAGGTAATGCTTGTGGTTGTTGGAGGCAGCAGTAACCAAAAAATTATCCATCACTCAAACACTCTCTCAAGCATTAGATTATAAGTCTATCCACACAGGATGGTGGTGGCGATGATGATGATGATGATACATGGTATGCATGGATTCTCAAAAGCCGACAAAATATTATGTACCTTTGTCTTCTCCTCTCTCTCTCTCTCTCTCTCTCTCTCTCCTCTCATTTCATGCTGCCTATTGCTATTCCCTGTGTGCTGCTGCTTTAACTGAGAAAAAAATCGTATATAATGTGCTCATGTCATGATACATAGGAAGCAAACGGATTTAAGCTCTTGATCCTTTTGTAAACTTTTATTTTGAAGATAAGAAACGCTAATTGTAGGATTTGGAGGAATGGAGAATGTTTGGGGGTTATTATTATTTGAAAAAATGAACATTTTTGTCAAGTGTGGACAAAACAACACACACCTCTGACGTTTTTAACGTTTTGTTCTGATTATTTCTTTTTGTTGAGACCATTTGAGAAAAAAAATATGATGATTAGAGACGGATATACATATAGGTATATATGTATTAGTTGATCATGATGGGAAATTGCAAAAGTGTTATTTGCTCCCTCTACTCGTGTGAGTTACTTGTTTCAGCTCTGGCTCTCTTCCACACACACTTGCCGAGTGAATGAGTAAGTGGGGATATATCAAGTCACTTTTGGAATTTCTTTGTGAATGATGATGATGATGATGAGGATTGACTCACTTAATATAGAAAAAAGTACATGTTCGACTTGTATGAGTGTACACAATTCTTGTTACACAGTCGTGGGAGCATCAAGCACCACCGCAGCAAAATGTAGAGGCCGTAGGTATATCCCCGGCTCGGCTGCTCATGATGATGCATGGCTCATGAAGTCGAAGATGATAATGGGAGTTCTTGTAGGTAAAAAAAAATAAGAATTTTGTGAGGAGTGAGCAAGCACGAAAGTCAAGGCCCGTGGATATTTTACTCTATATGGTTCGTGATCGCTCCTCTATCACACATCACACTCCACAACATCAACAACATCATGCTTTCGTTGTACTTTTCTTTTTAGCGTATATTACATCCAAAGTTTGTTGCCCAAGAAGAGGAGATTCCTTGCGTTAAATCTCGGATCCCCTATATATATATATTATATATATGCCTTATTTTTTTCCTTCATATCCATGCCGTCGTCTTCCTATACTATACTTCTTCACATTATTATGCATTCCATTGCACCTTGATATATCTCTTTGTTCCTTTCCTCATGATTTTATACCTATTGTCATGACTTTTTCTCATTGTCAAGATTTTTGTGAGAGCGAAAAAGAAGAAGAAGAAGAAGAGAAAAAAAACTTGATCTGTTAGTCGGATATAATCTCGAGTTCATATTTTATGTTACGGATGTCAATGCAAAGTTTCTCATCTGTAACAATGTTAAAAGTCCATGAATAACTGGGGCTCAGTCGTCAGAGTATATGTTCATATATTTCATTAGAGTGCACATCCATGACGTCCTCTTCATGAAGTTACATGAAGAATAAAATTCCAACCAGGAATACTACTACTACATCTTCTTGTGTAACCCTTTTTTGTTCATAAATATGACAAATATATATAGAGAGAGAGGCAGGCATGCCTGTGAGCTCATCATCATCTTCGTCTTCATCTCCACTTCTCAGATTTCATATATGTAAAACATAGCAGCAGCATGGCAGCAGCCATTGTATCCCCTCTCAGGATGTAAAGTGTATCTTATTTCCAACTTGAAAATTAAAACTGTGCTTTTTTGCACATATAGTAAGTAGCACTCATTTTCTTCACATTTTTATGCTCTCCTTCCTCTTCCCCTTGAAACTCCTTTCCACTGAAAAATTGTGTCTATTCTCCCAAAAGATAATAAAAATGATAAGATGTAATAATAATGACGGCAAATGGAAATATATAACATATTATCCCATCATAGTTGTATTTTCCGCACAGGTAGGGAAAAGGTAGCACTCACATCAGCAGACTAATGTCGCGCCGCGCCGTGCGTTCTATATACTTAATACACTTGTATATAAATGGCAGTATCTCACCTTTTTTTTAAAAAAAAAACAAAAAAATCTGTATATCATAAAAGAAAATAATAATATTACATGAGTGAGTGAGTGAGTGTACATATAAATGAAAGATAGTCAGCCAGCATTTCGACATTATACGACATGACAGGATAATGATGATGATCATCATCGTGATATACATGAAAGTTGTGTACGTGTGGAAAAAATGGATGTTTTTGTGCAAAGCTATACTATATTACCTACTCTACTTATATGCAGAGAGGATTTAGGAAGAAGAAGAAATATATATATATAAATATATAGTCTTCAGTTGCCCATCATCGTCATCCTTGGCATAACCAGCAGCCTCAGCGAAAGACATTACATGGCAAAGCAAGCACAGCAAAAGCAACGTCCTGCGAAAGAGCGAGAGAAGAAAACCGGCCGTGCCATTGCACTTTCGTTTTCGCTCTTGTTTCTTCTTCCTCCCCCTCGTATCTCCCCAATACACTTCCACTAAAAGCAAAACTTTAGAATGGGAGAGAGAGAGAGAGAGAGAGAGAGAGAGAAGAAAAAAAAGATTATTTTCCCCTAAACTTTATTTTTTTATACAGCTTTTTTCTTCAAGTTGTAAAGATACTGAAGATACTTGTTGAATTTCATGCTTCCCAAGTTACTAACGACTCGTACATAATAAACACAACACAGTCAGCTTCAAATGGGGGAAAATATTCAGAATCTGGCGAGGTTGTTGGTTGAGACATATTTTGCAGATAACCATCTTAATAAATCTTTGTGCAGAGTTGCATATTATATTATTCCATTTCCACACACACACCGTCGTCGTCGTCTTGAGCTCATTTTTTTTTCTCTCTCTCTCTCTCTCTCTCACTCTTGGATTTGCCTAATGGAAAGTAGTTCATTATACATGGTCTGTGCGGCGTTATAAGGTTTGTGTCGGTGTGCGGTGGCTCGGCTGCCAGCGTTTAAGGTACACTTATTATTGGAGGGTGTCTGCACAAGCAAACTGAAAAGACAGCGGTTTTTACATTCCATTTTTTTTCATAGATATTATGAGCATGTGGAACTTTGTGTGCGTGGAACGAAGGTTTCAGTCAGCCAATTTTACAATTTGCTTCGTGTTAAACTGCGGAGAGTGTGGGCTTTTAGGATTATTTCCATTTTTATGACTTATTCAAATGCTAAATGCTTGTGAATGTTGGCTGCGAAAACGAAAATGAGACGACTACTGTGCGACGACGAGACGACGACGACTGGGTGTTCGGTGTTCCTTTTGCATATCACATATGACAGGTATTTTGGGTTGAACGCTGGACGAAAATGCACTATTATTCAAGTGTCTACGCCAGTCTTTCTACAACAGCACTGTGGCACCAGAAAAGTGTCCTAGTTTGTCTTTGTTAGCTGAATGGCATCTTTGTTCGTGACTCTTGATCCTATCTGTCATCATCATGCTAGTTCCTTTTGATGATGAGGTGTTATTTATGTTGTGACGAATCCAACGCAAAAATTGCTGCTGCTTATGTAT
>JAANSN010000170.1:0-22107 GCA_036850665.1 Dicranocentrus wangi | reverse complement strand
AACAAGATTTGGCACTCATAAAAATGTCTCGTTTCGAGTGATTTTTTGAGAAAATGGCACATGTTTTAGCTGGCGCTGAATGGTTTGCAATTTGTTTTGGAGGGTTTTTCACTAACAAATTGCCATAATCTGAATATTTAAGGGTTGAGGAGGAAACCACCACCGTCAAGGAGGTTACCAAAGAAGTTCCAGCCAGTGAGGCCGTTGCTACTCCTGAAGAGAAAGTAGATGCTCCATCAGATGAGAACAATGGGGTCCTCCCCACAGAGGGTGAAAATGGATCTGCTCCTGAGGAGGCGGTGAACGGAGGTGCGAATGGAAATACGAATGGAGTTGCATCCTCTGAACCAGATCATAATGGCAAAGCCGAGACCGAATCCACTGGTAAACACCTATATTTTTCCTACTAATTATAATAGCATGTGGGATATTTTTTTTAATTTGCAGCTATTAGCATGCATGTGTTCATTACGCACGTTGTAACTCTTTTTCAAGTCAACACGCTAGCTTCATTTTCAAAACAACAAAGACGGCTTTA
Organism: Dicranocentrus wangi; assembly: GCA_036850665.1. Taxonomy (NCBI): domain Eukaryota; kingdom Metazoa; phylum Arthropoda; class Collembola; order Entomobryomorpha; family Entomobryidae; genus Dicranocentrus; species Dicranocentrus wangi. Next base: position 21,569 of record JAANSN010000170.1, on the reverse strand, counting down.
ATGAGTAGCCTGCTAGCAGAAAGCATGTTGTACGAACGAACGAGCTGGAATGACATGCAGTAGCAACAGTTTCCCGTTTACTAATTTTTTTGTTTTTGTTTTTTTGATTTTGCAGAGGATCCTGAACCACGCAAGAGGAAATCTGAAGGAGTTGAGGTAGCCGATGCCACTGACGGAGTTAGTGCAGAGAAAAAGGCGAAACTCGAAGAGAAATCTGAAGCCGTGGCAGATGAGCCAGCCAACGGCCGCCCAACCGAGGCTGAGGTCACTGCATAAACTCAATCGAATTAGACTTTGTGCAAGGTGAAGAATTTTCAAGTTACCTCACACATTTTAAAAAGCCGTCTGATTGATTTTCCCCTTCATGAGTAACTTCTGCTGCTACGTTCATATAATATGATGAATTTATGTGAAGAAACAAAAACGAAAAAAGAAATAAGAAGATGAAGACAAGAAAAGAAGAAAAATATACATTTTTTTCATACACAACATGCGATAAATTCAGGTCTGATGATTTTCTAAGTTTTTTTTGTACTTGTCTTTTATGAAATATTTCAAAATTCGGTGAGAAAATGTATTTAAATATTATGTTTTGTACTCATTAAAGCCAGTTTTACATTTAACACTTGAAAAACCAACAAAAGTATGGAAAAGCTTTCCCAAAGCCGGCTTGCTTTCTTTAATAATTTGTTTGATTTTTTTGGCTAAATCTCATACAAAATGTTAATTTTGGAATTGGATGACTTTTCTTTTAATTAGCCCATAATATGCGTTGTTAAACCGTGTGTGTGTTCTCATATCATTTACTTTTAAAAAAAACATTGGTCCATCTTACACATGAATACCTTGCTTCTATTATTTTATGTGTCTGTAACGCAACATATATTTTACAAAAAAAACATATTGTACATAATGTGTTTTATATACCTGTGTTTTCCTTTGTATGTGGAGGTGCTTGGTTTCTTAACATACAGTGTTTAAATGTGCTAAAAAAACGAGAACCTAACAACATTTAACAGATCAAGTATTAACGGATTTATAAAAACTGTTATAATTTTCATTTTACATCAAATCCTACAAATTTGATACATACCTACTTACTATATTTAACTATATAAATACTGTCTTTTTAAATATTGAACTGATTTCTATTACATTTATGATTATATAATTAATTAACATGTAAACACAAAAAAAATATCCTAAAAAATGGTCTGCACACATTGTATCTGAAAAAAGTTTACACTTCCATGTCTTGCCATGACTTCTAAAAACCTAGTATTTACGATAAAGAAAACAACGTTTTTTTCTCTCTCGGGGGTATTTTACTCTAGAAAACCATTAAATACAAGTTTTTGTAGTGGAAAAAATATGAATACAAAAATTTTACTACCGTATATTATATTGTTCATGAAAAATTGACACAAAATTGAGCATTTTTACTCCTTTCTCTCTCTCCCTCTCTCTCTCTCTTCTTTCTTTTATTACCACAAACCAAACTCTAAAAAAGGAGCTTTTCAACGAAGAACATTCAATGTCAGAATTTAAATGAAAACCAGGATAATAACCGAGAAAATAATAATTGTCAGGTAAAGCCTACGGATCAATTATTACTATTATTGATCAAGACCTTTCACACCGCGACTGCGAATCAATGCGTTTTACATAAGCGATATACATATGAGCAAAAGCGTCCCACTGTAAATGTTTTTGACTCAAAGAAGAAGAAAAAAAATTCATTCCATAGTTTTTCTCACTCGTTGGACGAAACCCAACACGGAAATTACATAGAACCGTCGTCATTCGTCATCCTCTCTCGTTTTTTTGTCAGATCAAAATACAAAAAAAAAATTAAAAAGGGCGATATGTATATGTAATGAAGTTACATACGCGCAAGCAAAGTATAACTCTCAAACACGGGCTGCACACATGAAATTCTTACGTCCTTAACCCGAGATAATCATTTTGATCAAAAAAAAGTTTTTTTCCTCGTAGGAAAATAATAATGAACATTTCCATTTTTTTTACTCTCATCGAAAATAGGAAAAGTGTGATGATGGAACACAAAAACAGTATGTCAAAACAGTACAATATTATGTCAAAAGCGAAGAAGCATTATTATTATGTACTTCGGTGGCAAATTGTGTACAAGGAAGGGCAAACCTCAATGACAAATCACAAAAATAATAAGTTAAATATTGGCCATGTAATACATTATTATAATTCAGTGATTCCAAGTGACACAAACACACTCAATGATGGATTTGACACTTTCATATATTTAAATGATCATCAAATTAAAACAGTGTAGTGGATTATGGGGAAGTGTAAACGGAAAAAAATATTACATAAATAAAACATTTTGTATTTGCAAAACTCTCTCTCTCTCACTCGACGTAGCTGCTGCATTCCTAGAAAAATATAATATGCCCGAGATGTTCATAAATGTAAAATGTATTCCAAATCAGGATATATTTAAATGCAAATGAAAATGAAGAGTGCATAAAAAATTCACACGTAGTGAGTGGCAATGACGACGATAGACTAGGGTACAAAGTGACGTAGTTTTTGAACAACAAATTTTTGCTAATAATAATGCGGTTTAAACAAAAGGAGTTTTCCAATGAGTACTAAAAACAATAAAAAGCTGTTACTTTTACCAAATGAAGCCATGTTTAAAGTTGAGGAGAGAGATACACGAAATGCGAGGAGAAAAATAATATGTACTTTGTTAATGAAAACCTTGCAGACTTTATTTTACTGTGTTCCATGGTGTAAAATATAATATTATGCGACTTAAAAATATCATAATCATTTTTAAAAACGTATCTCCGAGAAAAGGAAAGTGTCCAAAATTACGCTCTGAAAAAAGGGTATTTAGGAAAAGGTATCCATACTTTCAAACAAATGAACAAATTCCAGTAGTAGTGAAATATATATGTTGTTTGATATGATATATTGCAATGAAATCAATACGTCTCGAATTACCGGTGAGCACGAGGAGAGAGCAAGGAATTAAAACAAAACAAAACAAAATAAAACAAGTTGCATAAGAGCAATTTTTTTGCCGAAGGTCTCGAAGAAATCAGAGAAAACAGGATGTGTTAGATTTTATTATTGTGTCAATATACACAAACATGAGTTTATGGATGAGTAAAAAGAAAATTAATGCTAAAGTGGCTAAGGTTATTATTATAGGGTAAGGTATCTATCTAGTAAACATGTTAGTGTTCTACTCGCAGATCTACATTTACATTCAAATTGAAATACAATTTTAAGCACTCACTCAGATATATTGTATAAGGATACTTATATGGAAAACCCGCATTTCAAAAGATATTTTGTTTTTGTAATCACATCACACAAAAAAAACATGATTCGGGAAAGGGTTGACGAGACAAACTTGTTTGGCTAGAATGGAAGCATGGTATATAGTAGTGCAGTCTCCGCTTTTTTACGTTTTTTTACTTCTTTATTGTTTTTTTGGTTTTTGAGTTCTCTGATCATGAGATGTCTGAAAATATCTCAGTTTTTAATATATATATTGTTAACATTATAGTATTTTTCTGTTTGACTGAATGCTTGAACGAAAGACTTATCCTTAGACAAACATTATTGTTGTATATTATTTAGGATTTTCCTTTTTAAGGTATACATAGTAGTATATATTGTAGTACTAATAGCACTAATTGTAGAAAACATTGTTAAAAGTCTGTAATTCAATTATTTTGAGTTGTACGGAAAGGTCTGGCTGTTATGTTGCTGGGCATGCGATGAGAGAGATGGAGAATGGGAATGGAAGGGCACGTGTGACAGAATAATAAATTGGCGACTGATAGCATAGGGAAGAGGAAGTGATTGAAGGTAACATCTTGGAGTGTGTGTACATGTACTTAAGAGACAAGAGACAAGTAATATGTATGGAAGGGGAAAAGGGTTGGGAAATTGCATTTTCTATTAAAACACACTCACTGCGAGAAAGTGGGGAGAAGACAGTGAAAAAAATGGTAATGCAGAGTGGAATTCGATTGAGAAAGCATAAAAAACTCTAAAATGTGAGAGGTCGCAGCAAGAGGGGAAGCTTGTGTAGAAGAAGGTGAAATTTAATACGTTTTAGTTACTCATACTAACATTCCTGGAATTTAATGAGAAATAATGCGTTGATGTAATCTGACATTTCAGTTGTTAAAACGTTTCCTTGCTCCCGATCGCGTTGTTGTTTTTTTTTTCTTCTTTTCGTTCAATTCTGACGAAAAAAAAAATTGCAAGGGAGGAAAAATAAAATGATTTTTTAGTTTTGATTGATATTGAGGTGAAGGATTTTGTCTAGTTTATTTTTAAATGGTAGGCTATTACAACAAGTATGTAGAGAAAGCCGTGCTGTATAAAACTTGTTCAAGTGAAAAATACTATGTTGATTTTACAAGCACAAAAAGCATGCACACACACAAAAAAAAAGTGATTTTAAGTTCCAATTCCACACAACGATACATATAATATGGCACTGATTGGCAAAACACTGACTTTAATAAAAAAAGAAAAGAATTCTGATGAACTGATAATGTAACGCCGTGACGAATGTCATGAATATGAGGTGATTGTTGATGTTTTTACGAAAATGAAAATCACAATTATTTCAGTTTTTATATATACATACTACCTAGAATTTACACAAATATCAAATAGTAACTGATACAACTGATAGTTTTAAAAAATATATAAAACTGAACGAAAAAAAAATTCCTAGATACCTTCATATTATATATTATTGTACATTTTAGGCGTATACTATATATAGTGACGTGTGACCCCGTTCACCTTAAATAATTTACGGTAAAACAACACTACTACTACAAAAAATACGGTATTATATTATATATATACGGTCAACGGTTTTAAGGAAACGTGTGAGGGTGTAGAAAAAGTATATTATATTAAACTCGTTAAATGATAAATATATAAACTGATTTATAATTATTGTAATTGTATACACATAAACAATTTAAATACAAAAAAAAATATTTGAACTGGTGGAAAGTTGGGAGGGGAGGGGGCGAGGAGGGGTGAAAGGGTTTGTGTTTGACTTTTTAAAAAGAAAAAGTGTATTACTTAAATGGATTCCAAAAAAAGGAGAGTAAAGGAAGGTATCATCTTGTTGGGGATCTTGTGGATTTTTAGACTTTAGTTAGATGATGATGGTATAATATCACGTTTCACGGTGTAGTTGTATAGTAATACATGTGTTTGCCGTTTTATATATAAAAATACTACTATTATTATTATTATCATCATTATCATGTACATGTAATGAGAATTAGAGTTTCGTTGTTGTCGTAGTGAAAAAAAGTGAAGGAATAGAGAATTTTTGCAGGAAATGTACATTTTGTAGGCTATAAGGACGCAGGGATATGAATTTACTTTTTAGGGAAACACACATAAAATATTTCCATCTCACAAAGTGGAATACAGAGGTCACTTCCAAACATTTACTGGTACATTTAATATTTGTGTATATAAATGTACTAGTTGTACAACATTATACTTATTACTACTAGTAAAACGAAATATAAAATATCCATGTCAGAAAATTATAAAGGTAGATGAGTGTCCATTGTTGTTTAAAAAAGAAAATTTGTGTTTCGTTTCCATTTCTAAAATTCCAAAAAAACGGAGGAAGGTTCATCATTATTACAATACGGTGGTAGTAGTAGTTTATATATTTTCTGGAGAGAAAATTTGGTTTATTAAAAAGTAGTTGACGAGTGCAAATTCATAATATCAATGACAACCTCTGAAATCTGTCTCTATATCCGAAAAACCTGTAATGTTAGCATTACTGTAAATGGTATTGACCAATTCTGCTGTATTTTCAATAAAAATGAGTGTTAAGTTTTGAAAAGGGAGAGGTGGACGACCGTTGATTGATTTAATAACACTATCGCTTTAAAAAAAACTACATCTGCATTCATTAGAAAATCATTAAATCCTACCTTTTTTTGAAGAAGAAGAACTGCTAATTCAAGTAGCTAAAAACAGCATAATCGATCACTGTGTTTTTCCATATACCACCCACAACCATCATCATCATCAGCACATTCTTTGCGTGTCCTCTCGTGTAATACCCAGATCAGATTCGTCGACCATATTAGCTATAGCTATAGCTAGGTAGGTAACCTATTTTTATACACAATTCCCTACGGCCAATGGATCACATTCCCAAGTTGGAATATCAAGTTTATAAATGGGATGATGCGTAGGATCATATATGCAGAAACACCTTTGAGTCATACAGTCAAAAGAGTCATAATAATATAATGCTCGTCCCAATATACCCTGCCTGCGGCTTTTGCTAAATATTTTAGATTTTGCACAAAGTAAAAGATGAAAGGTGGTCCCCGAGTAAGCAAGTTTATTAGACGAATGAATCAACGTTTTCCCCTATCTCTATTTGATCCTTGCAAACTGGAAAAGTGCATTTTTCATGGGATAAATAAGTGTAAACCAACCAAAGGGAGATCTTGTCAATAGTTTCCTTCTACATGAGAGAATCCTGTTTACACGATATCTTTGTGTAACGTAGTTTTTCTTTTTGTATGTATGCTTCAACGCCAAACGCACACTCGCTAAATTGCAGGAAAATAATAATAATGACTTCATTTCATTTTTATTATTTATCATCCAAAAGATGAGGAGCATATCTATACAGTTTATATCAATTGAAAGCTGCTGGCTTTACATGCCACCCTCACACGGTCTGGTGGTCTGTGGAAGTTATCATGAAACAAGCTCGTGTGTGCATATTGGATACTCGTCGTCTATATATACGTCCGTTTACTTTATAAGAAGATGAGGAGAAACGTCAATTGCTTAGAGGTGGTGTTATTCGACGAGTCGGAGGTTCGCGACTAACTCGAGTTTTCCCGATTACTTGTTCTTGGAAGGGAGTCATGAGACCTTCTCCTTGTTTACTACACCAAAACTATATGTAATGAGTTCGGACATGGACAAATTGCGATTTGAAAGGACATGCCACTGCCAACGCTGACGACGATGAGAGTGAGCTACTACGTTGTTGCAGTTAAAACAGATATATTATTATTATTTATATGATTCATGTACAATATTTTATGAAAATGCATTTTAGAATTATTTTCCTAACGTTAGTTAGTCTCCCATGCTATGAATGTGTGATTTGAGCAAGATAATATGACATACATCATGACATTTCATTTCACACGACAACGTATTTATTTTGTGACGAAGTTGAGGATTATTATTTAGGATGCATTCTAACTTGAATACATAAAGCTGACGTTTATAGTTTATAGTTTTATAGCGCATAGCGGTGTATTGTTTGAAACTGCGGTGGACCATGGCATTCAGCAGATATCACACAAGGCAAGATACCCCAGCCCAGCTCGTCCATCACCTTTTGCATTGCTTTATAACCCTAGCTGCATATAAATTCCAACACTCGAACGAACGAAAGGTCTCTGGACTGAAATAGAACTACCAGAAAATGGATTTAGAGAAAGAACAATCCCTATTGAAAAAACATTGGCTGGCTGGCTAACTGACTATGTAAATAGGAATATATGTACGGAGGAGAGGAGAACGTAGTATGATGACTGTGTATGTATATAAACCATAAACCAGATTAAGGAACTGAAGGAAGACCTGGAGAAGATACTGGATAAAAAACACTTGGATTTCTTGGACATACCCACTCATACTGATAGTACCACTTGTCACTTGTGGAGCTTCTCTGGCTAGAACGAAAAGACGATAAGGGTATACCTTATTTCGTGTTGGGTATGAAAAACATGAATGTAATGCATGTCTGATATTTACCAATGAAAAGTTATTTATTTTTTTTCGACATGTATCACCACGACTATCAAATAATAAAAAGATAGTTGGAATGGAGAATGACTAGGGAAAAAAAGTCGTAAGACCTAGCTCAACCCTCCTCCTCGACCATCCACTTTTTATTGATACGCTGGATGAACTTTCTTGTCAAAATTAGAGTCTAGTTGTTGTTTCAGCTTCATTTTCGTTTGGCAACCAGAGTGAAGGACTTGTCGAGAGGTTTGGAACGTGTTTCGAAGACAGATTTCAGAATAGAGCAAAGAAAAAGTGTTGGTGGTGGCCGTGGTGACACTTTGGGGAAAATGATATTCAAACATTTGATTCTGCTTGCCCTGGTGGCTGCAACTCAAGGATTTGTCAGGTAAGCTGACTGTTTTCTACTGTTTCTAATAACGCTAATTGGTACCTACCTACTTCCCTCACACGAGTCGCCATAAGACATTAGCATTTTAAATTCCTTCAAAAATTGCAATCTTGAGCTATTTTAAAACTGACATATCATACGTCCAGATCAAATACCAGGTTTAGGTATTTAACTCATGCCTCCAGTTGTCCTTCCTCGGATGATGTTGAAAGGCTATTTCGACATTCAATTAGCATCTTTAAAATTAAAATCAATTCAGTGAATTATAGCCACAATATACGCAATATGAACCCCCCCCCCCACAGATTTCCCCCACAGAACCAAAGTCGGCTTGGATACAAGAGACAAATAACCCTTCTTCCTTCTGTAGCCATGCATATTATGCCGTGTGTTTTGCAACAGGGAGTTAGTTGGAAGAGGTTGGAAGCAAGGACGAATCAGAGGAAAAAGATCTCTGATAGACGTAAACATTTCATTTCATGCATATCTATCTCTTATGATTGCATATTGTATCCATATCAATGCTGACACCGGATACCGATGTTTACTGACAGTGATATTTTTTTAGAATAAATATTTTACGCAAGCCTTCCTTCCCATGAAGCATTCATCAAAGCTTGCAAGCAACTGTCATCATGAAAAGTAGGAATGGCAAATGATGATGATGAGGGAATTGAGGGATGAGGGGAAGGATACAAAAGTCGCATAATATATTATACAGCTAAACATATACATATTATATCGTGAATTGTGATGATATTGATCAGCATCATAGACCATGGTTCATAGTCCAACTATCAATGACTCATTTCATGGTAATGATTAGTTAGACATAATTTGCTTTGACTCTTGATCAACTCAGCATTCATGTAAGTTGCGACCATGTTTTCTTGAAACGCAATTAAGTTAAATTGCTATGAACTAACTAGCCTTTTTCCAGAGAGCCTTCAATTCAAATTGATTGCTCATTGCCTTCCAATTTCAGTTTCCAGAGAGAGCATAGTATCAATGGCACACTGTAATTGATGAAATTATGTTCACGTAAACAAATTACGAATGAAAAAAGCATTAATGAACCTCACGACATGGCTGGAAGGGGCGGATTGAAAATTTTTCGTCTAGATTTTGTGTATGCATTATTGTCAAACTGATGTGATATGACATTATTTTGCCAGGATTCCTCTGACAAAGGTTCAAAGCGTGCGTCATCTCCTTAAAGAAGTCGGGACCGATATTGAGCTAGTACATCATCGCTGGACTGGACTTGGAGGACCTGTTCCGGAACCTCTTTCAAACTACTTGGATGTACGCTACTATATTTGTTGAAAGACCCATATTATTATTACGTTATATTGTGCATATCTTTATGAATATGAATATTATAGTTGAGCTACTCTGTGTTTTAATAGGCTCAGTACTACGGACCAATTCAGATTGGAACCCCTCCACAAACATTCCGTGTTGTCTTTGATACCGGCTCGTCTAACTTGTGGGTCCCTTCCAAGAAATGCGGATGGACCAACCTTGCCTGCTGTTAGTTAATTATACTTACTTATGCTGTTTTAGGTAATAGGATTATGATCAATGTGGGTTGAAATGAGATTACTTTTGTACCATGCATTTCAGGGCTCCACAACAAATACGATAGCAAGAAATCCTCAACTTACAAAGCAAACGGGACCGAGTTCGAAATTCGATATGGGTCTGGAAGCTTATCGGGGATCTTATCTCAGGACACCGTCTCCGTATGCTAACTACTATTACCACACATTTTTATTTACGGTCATTTTAAGAGTGTCCATGCATGATACCTGTGTGGTGGCTCAATCGAATTGAAATTATGAATGGTATGACAGATTGGTGGAGTGTCCGTGAGAGACCAAGTATTCGCTGAAGCTATAAATGAGCCTGGATTGACTTTTGTGGCTGCTAAATTCGATGGAATCTTGGGAATGGCCTATGATACCATCTCTGTGGACAGAATCCCCCCAGTATTCAACAACATGGTGAAGCAAGGCGTCGTTGCCAGTCCCATCTTCTCCTTTTATTTGAACAGGTATTTTTTTATTTGTCAAGAAACACAGATCGTGATTAATTAATTAATTCCCAATAATCTTAAGCTTGGCACTTCATCCCATTTCTTATTCATTATTCCTAGGAATCCATCGGGACCCACTGGTGGAGAGCTGATTCTTGGAGGTTCTGATCCAAAATACTACAAAGGAAACTTTACATATGTCGAAGTTGCTAAAAAAGGCTACTGGCAGTTCCTAATGGACAAGTACACTTAACATACTTAATATAATACTACGCTTGTACCTGTATTGGGTTGGGAAAGCTAATTTCTCTGAAAGGAATTAAAATGCTAACAAAATTGGATTATTGTCCGCGTGTTAGGGTGCAAATTGGAAGTAATGGAACATACTGTAAGAACGGATGTCAAGCCATTGCCGACACAGGTACTAGCTTGTTGGCAGGCCCATCGGAAGAAATTAGAAAGTTGAATGAGCAAATTGGAGCTACTCCCTTGATGAAAGGAGAATATCAAATTGACTGTGCAAAAATTCCCACACTCCCCGAAATCACGTTTACTCTCGGAGGTCGGGACTTCAAATTGGAAGGGAGAGATTACGTTTTGACTGTGAGCCAATTTGGAAAAACGGTTTGCCTTTCGGGATTCATTGGGCTGGACGTTCCACCTCCATTGGGACCTATTTGGATTCTTGGAGATGTTTTCATTGGGAAATTCTACACCGAATTTGACTTGGGGAATAACCGAGTTGGATTTGCAGAGGCTGTCTAAAAAAAAACTAAAAACTCTTCCCCTGCTCGCTACAAACAATCAAACAACTATTGTAATAAACCAAGATTTCAATAATCACTGACATTTAACACTACTTATAGAGCTTCAATAATATGAGATATATACGTACATTGTTGTCAAAGGGTGATATATTTTAAGCTAATAAGTATAATCATTTTAAATAATGTTCAGTTGAACAAAGCTGTACTTAGGCCAGTAGAATTTTGAGAATTTACTTATTACCAATGTATACACAATCATATTATTATTACTATTATATTCATAGCAATATAAAACAAACACGGGAAATTAATGCAATAATGTTGATTTTGTGATTAGCTCATGCCTATGCTCTCGCTCTCCATGTCTTGAAATCTCTCTCTAACTCTATATATATATATCGTAAACTTGTAATATAAATGAAATTGAAATAAATAAATAGTTGTAATGTGAATAAAACTCTTTGGGAGTGAATCATACGTATTATGTATTTTGCACGATTTCATGTAGAGAGTAGTAGAGACTTCCTCTGAAAGCGCTTGTAACCGTAGAACCGTTAGCCGCCGCGCTCACCTTTTTTCAATACAATTACAATTAGGGTTTGGATGGAAAATGCATGGAACAGCCAAGCACAATTTTGGCCAATTTTTTTTAGCAACAATGAAATTATTCCTTGCTTCCATACTTTTTCCATCCAGGTCTCATCAAGTCTCCGGCGCATTACAAGTTATTCTCGTTCCCTAAATATTTAATCAGTGAGTAGTTGAGTTAGAAGTAGAGAAATTATGAAAATTTCCGCAAGAAGACAAACAACAACAAATCATAAGATGCTTGCCGATATGAATCCCTACTACACTCAAATTCGTTATATGTAGATGGTCTTTAATAAAGCGCTGCGTTTGCTACTACGCTCTCTGTTTCTTCTTCGTCATGCATTATTCGTATAATGTATTCTCTGATCTCGTAGCTATTATTAGGGTTATTACTACTACAGGATAAATTTTCAACTCTCATGGACACTCGCCGCCGCTCTCCTCGTCTTTTCTGATTATATTTTGTGCTTCTGTAATGTCCTTCCTCTCTCTCTCAGCCACTCACTCCTTTTTCTTCGCGAAATACAAAGCCACTTTACTAAAAGCGTATGTAAGTAAGTACTTACGCCAAGGAAGGAACAAAATAATAAACCTTTTCATAATACTACGCTAGATATACGTGGGATACAAACAACATCATGTCATATACCTTCTTTCTGCTATACCCAATCCACTACTTATATACCTCTACAATTTTTGTGCGGAACCATAAGGCTTCCCTGTTGTCCGTACATACTATATACGCACGATTCTTCTTAAGTCTTTTACTTTTTGGTTTCTTAAGAAGGCTGCTGCCAGACGTTAGAGCAAGCAAGCAGTTTTACCTGATACTTGAAAATTCCTTTCCTTTTATAGGTCTCTTGAACTGCGAAACTACACACGTTTGACTGAGGTGGTGGAAACAAAAAACGGCACGATTTCCACAGGGAAACTAACTAAGCATCATCCAGCACGAGAGAGAGAGAGAGAAAAAAAAACTGCTAAAAGGCTAGGAATTTTTGCAGGACAAGAATGACTTCTCTCTCTCTCTTTTCTCCTGTTGATGATCATGATGGAGTCGAGAGATGCGAAAACAGAATCCATATAAAACAGAGACTACTTACTTTGTTTCTAAAATGCATACCACACAAGTACACAAAAATGGTTTTGTTGCTCGGGTTCATGGTAATTTGTATTTCGACATGGACCAGCTATCATCATCGCCCCCCTTGTTGGTATGCGTAAGCTATGCTGCTGCTTCTGCTGCTGCTGGAATGGAATATTGAAATATCGAAAATAAGCATAATATAGGTGGTAATATCTGCTACGCCTCGAATTCCTTTTTTCCCTTGAATTTCATAAGAGCAAAAGTGGTGCGGTGCAGACAGGGTTGTGCCATATTATTATTATTATGTATGCAAGTGGGCTAAAAAGAAGGGAATGCTTAAGTATCATCATCTCACTCAAGATACACACAGATAATACGGGGAAGAGGTAAAAGCAGGAGTGAAAAAAGCGTATTTTTAAAAGGAAGCTGAGAGGAGGAAAAACAAGAGTCGAGTCGAGTGGTTCATGGAATATGCATAAAAGGTTTATGAGAATTGGAGGAGTAAGAAAAGGACATAAAAACGTAGCCCTTATTATCTCCACCATGTACACACATCCGCATTCACATTATGTACATATTACATGATATTGATCCTTTAGTACCCGCCCTATTTCTAGGCCAACCATATCCTCTAAGAACCATATAATATACATATATAGAACGCAGTTCGCCTTGATGATGCCTAGAGAAAATGACACGTAAGCTCAACACTTGTGTACACCACCAGAGAACAACACAGTCACTCATATAATATGTTAGTTTTACATGAGAAGAGCAACTACACATATACTATTAAACTTTTCTTATATATATTCAAAAAAAAAACATGCAGTGCGGACGGAGTTGGTGGACTGCTGGGAAGTGTAAGTACACGTAGGGCAAAAAACCTGGTGTATGTCAGAGTCTACGACGACGACGGGACTCTTCTGCACAAAACAGCATAGACAGGAAATATCTCTCCAAAAAACTGGAAATCTTCAGATTGTGATTGTACCAGAGATCTGGTTTTTGCCCTGGCCTGCCTGCCTGGCTCTCCTCTCCTCATAATATCCTCGTCCCTAACGTGTGTGGCTGGTTTCTGTGAGAGAATGTAAATGTGAGTCAGACAGAGAGACGTACAGTGTGAGAGGAGGATCTGAGCAGAAGAAGAAGAAGGGAAAAAATTGGAGACGGGGTTTATTGGTCATTACACTTTCTCCTGATATATAGTTTTTTTATTTACGTGTGAGCTCTGGTTGTTGTTGTTGCTCCTCTGTCCTTTTTTGACTTCATCGGGCATTTGGCATTTGGCAAGCGTCCCTAATGAGTCGCGTGGTTGCTTGACAGAGAGAAAGAGAGAAGCGAAAGAAACACAAGAAAATTTTCACGTATGTAATAATAGTTTCCTTTCCATAAAAGTCATACGAGAGTTATTGGAATTCAATATTTGGCATTGGGAATTTCAATAATAGATATAAAAATCATAAAAATCTGTTTTGACATGATTCTCATGTGATTTCCGTTTCAAATTAACTGGATATACAGGTGACGACACGACAACGACGACGGTTGGAAGCAAGACAACCCTTTTGAGGAGAAGAAGAGGACTCTTTCTGGAGGAAATTTGATTTCTTCTTGGCCTTTCCAATTCGTTCCCGTTCTAACAACGACGACAATATGAAGTACATTCTGGTTCTTGTTACTGCCATTTTGGTGTTGTTGTGCATCCAAGCAAATTCCAAGCCTCTGACACAAGACTCGCCGACTGCAGCGGAGAAGGAGTATGAAAACGGGCTGGATCTCCTTCGTCGCATAACGCGTCAAGCGGGTCCAGCTAATGGAAATAACAGTAAGTGCAAAGCACACAAAAATATATTAAAAAAAACATGCGTGTATGTATCCTTTTTGTATGCATATAGCGAGTCACCACGCATACGTATATTCGCAATTCGCACGTGAGGGGAGTTTATCTTTTTGGCATATACTTCCCTAGACTGCCTGGTATTATTGCAAGTGCGTGACTACACTCTATTAGCCACGAAGCCGTTATTATGCAACGGGTGTTGCGTTTCGAGTTGCGAATTGCGAATAGTATACATATGCATAGAATTAAATGAATGGAAATGCAACCGGAATGTTGACCCTCTCTCTCTCTCTCTGTATTTTTATTACAGAAATGTGCAAATACAAGAAGGGCTCTTGGAGTGCATGCGACCCTCAAACGAAATTTCGGACACGTACTTTTACCCTGAAGCGAGGTGACGCGGCGGTGTGTGAAGAACAGAAGACAGTCAGGAAGGAGTGTAAAGGGAAGAAAGAAGGTAGGTGTAGGCGTAGGTTTTAATGAGCCAGAATGAGCCAGCCAGTTTTTATGAGGAAACGAGAAAGTTGATAAAAGTTTGATTATATGATTTACAAAAATAGGCGGAAAGAAGAACAAATCCAGAGATAATAATAACAATCAGCAACCGAAGAACAATCGGGATCGTCCCAGAAAGAAGAATAATAACCACAACACTAACTAAACAACCAACGACAACAACAATTGAAAAAAATAATAACGGAGAGATTCTCGTGTGCGAAATTACCAAAATATCGAAACTGCCAATACCACACGGTTCACGATGATTTTTAAAGGATGATGTATAAGGAAACACGTATCAACCATTAGGAACGCGAGAGAGAGAGAGAGAGATATGAAACAAGATTTTAATTGCTCACATAAAAAGTATTGCAAACAGCAAACCTACCGTTCAATTCTAGTACATTTATGAAGAAAAACTACTTTGGGTGAAGGTACTTTCCGACGAGAGCAAAGAAAATTTTATGTGAACACAAAAACACATTATACTGCATTTTTAATGAGAATTTTTAGATTATTGCTAAAACACACAAAAAAAGTATTAAACGACGTAGGGAAAACTAAGTTTTCGTTTTTTATAACCATTGTAAGCCTTTTTAGCCTTTGATGCGTACACAGTTTTGTATTTTGAAGATGGAACACGCGGGTATGGTCTCCAAATGATCTTGCTGGTTAACCTCATTAATTGCTCAACTACCCACGAACGAACTCAGGTCTGGAAAAAAAAGTATTATAGGAAATGACTGTAAGCTTCTCTACATTATTGCACAAATCATAAAACGTATAATATACCAAACATATTTGAGTGATGCCTTTTAATGAGGAAACCACCATGAGATTCAGTCATATAATAGCAATCACAAACTCGTAAACGAGGATATACCCGTAGCAGTTACACAACAACCCAGCCCATTTGAAAGCTTTGTAGACGATTTTTAAAATGAAGAAAAAATGTCGTCAGTTTTTTTTAGATAAGTGTGTATTCTATCTGTCGAGTCGAGCATAAATAATAAAGTGAGAATTTCGAGATTTTGTTTCGTTTCATGACAGACTACAGTTCATCGTGATTCATTTTCTAACGTATTTGTGATTTCTGGTAGAATTTCTGTTTTCGCATGCATGGTATAAAAAACCAAAGATGGAGATTATTCTTGTTATTATGATATGATGCACCCTTATATCATGGAGAAAACCAACGGCTGGCTGACAACAGGGTCAGGTAATCAATGTCATTTGTTTGGAAGTCATTATTAACGTCAGCTCCTCAGCACTTGGTCTCATCTCGCGAGTTCGGAGAGATTGTTGGGTTTGAACCGCAATAAATGAACAAAGAATTTGCACCAAAAGAAAACAACTTACTCGACCCCATAAAAAGTATTAGTTTCACCGCTCTTCATTCTTTCATATTTTTTCGTAATCAAAAACATGTATTTCTTAGGATTATAACAACACTCAAGTAAAAAAAACAAATTCAGAAAAAAAACATTTTTGTTTTGAAAGTCTTACATATAGTAAATACTTCTATGGCTACAGAAAGCAGTTTACTGGTAATTATTGCTGTAACAGCAGAATTTTGTCAGGAAACAGAACCATTCTGACTCCACCACTCACCACCACGAGGAGACGACGCGACGACACATCTCCACATAGTACTTTGAAACTTTTTTTTAACATAAAAAAGGGATGACTATTTGTATGTATAAACGATTTTTATGCTCACACATACAATATATAGTAGGTTCGTTAATAACTCGCTCTCTCTACATAATATATATATATACATATATATATTACGTATAATATAATATAATAGTTATGATTTCTTTCTCAGTTGCAGTTAAATAATGTACGTAAGTAAATTATTACTATTATTATTATTATTACGTTTATATGTGATAAAGGTTTGTTTCTGTCCTCTACTAACTACTATTACTCATCAGTCGGTAGCAAATGCCATTCCAAAAAGTATTGGTATATATATATCTACTAAAAATGTTAAATAAATTATTGATACAGTTACATATTGTTCGAGAAATGTCGTTGTTGTCAATAATATATATATATCTATATATATATAGTATAATATAGTATAATATCATCTTTCTATTATATATCAGCAGTATAATATCGACGCGACGAGTCATTTCACAATACTAGATATGATTTTTCCTTTTTTTTAGGTAGGTAGATAATTATTATGACGTCAATAACAATTTTGCGTTCGAGAGGAACTTGGTTCTCTGACTGAGGTTAAATATATGTATGTATGGGTGTGTGGCGTGACAACAAACAACATTTCAAACGGTTTTATTCTATGGGACTTGAATTTTCATCATTTAGTTAAAAGTATTATGCTGCATACAATTTGATTTGCTGAATAGTATATCATGTCCTTTACATCAATCAATATATAAGGATTTTCTGGATCAGATCTGCCCTTTCCTTCTTATAATTCATCTTTCAACGAGGAGGAGGACGACTATAAGACTAACTACTACCTGTAAGATTCGGTTGAGACTTTTAGATTCATTAGCACCAGCATCATCATCATCAACAGTATCTAGTTAAAGGAAACGCAGCAGGCTTGCTTGACGAAATACATGGTCATACTACGTATATATTGGCTCGAAATCTGTGGTGAGGCAGATGATACGAATGATACAAGATGCCAAACCAAGGTGGAGGATGACAGGAGAGATCAACTTTTACAAATAATTAATCTTACCGTCGCGCGCAGTGTATTTTTTTTAACAGAACTGGTCAGAATACATACCGTAAGTGGCTTGTACTTTGTTTGTTTATATATTTTTATGTAAGTAAGCAGGAGACGCTATTGTGTAAGTGTTAAATAAATGCTACTACAAAATAAATATTGTTGTTTAAGTAAGAATACATATATCTGTGTGACGTACGCATATTAAATGCAAATATAGTTCCTTCTGCTGAGCCGTCGTTCCAGTTGAAAGATGTAACGATAATAAACTTTCTAATGTTTTTGTAGATAGTAATAATAATGATTCCTATTTTGTATAGTCTAACACGACGTTTTACATTATCAGAAAGACGTTACATTAAATTTAGACAGATGCACTGAGTGCTACGGGATTTGAGAATTAGTGGATACGTCAATTTTGATACGATTGGGATCATTTTTGCTAATATCTAGTCCATTGCGAGTGGAAATTGAAGTACTAACGACAGTGGTTTGAACAGCAGGCGGGGCGGCGATTGAGGCGTCGGCATTATATGGCACATGGATTCTAACTGCTTCACCACCAGGAATGTTGACTGAGGATACAGAAGAGTCCATTGAGATGTAGGACCTCCCGGAGGATGACTGGGGGGAGGTGCTCGTGAGAATAGACTTGCGTGGACTGACTGGAGGAGGATCTTTCTTCTTCCCTACACTATTCTCTTGGGAGCGAGAAAACAGTCCATGCTCTTTTATCTCCATGCTTCTGTACTCAAATACTGAAGAAGTGTAGTTGGCAGTAGAAGAGGTTATTGTTTGTTCATGAGAAATGAATGTCGATGTCGCGTTCATAGATTGTAGTGAGCGAGGCGGCGGTGGAGGGGGGCTGGGAGACTTCGAAGCACGAATCGGTTTCACTGGTTTTCGTCCTAAACTACTAGTATGGCGTTTATCACTGATATTTGAGTCCCCTACTGCTATATCATTCACAGTGATGGTTTGCAACTTCTCACTAGACTTATGTAGGTTATCCTTATTCATCCGTGAGGATGTTAAAGCAGTAGCGGCTGGGGGGAGATTTACATGACTCGAGTTTGAATGAAAGGAATAACTAGTTGCATTTATGTGTTGGGAAATGTCTTCCTTGGAGTTGGCAAAGTTGGTCATATCCGGGGGCTCATCAAATGACTCAGATGTCGGGGTGAGCTTGACAGGATTGTCGATGGTCACTTTAGTTTTGACGTGGTTCACGCCATTCATCTTTAAAGGAGTAGGCCGCTCAAGGGTTCCTGATGACTCTTGAAGTGCAGATGCATAGGAAATGTTTGAAATACTGGATAGTGGACGTTGCATGTTGCGTGGAGAGTCTGCTATAGACGACGAGGCGACGGATGTGGCTGCCAGGGAAATTCGCGATGCTGAAGCTTTGTCCATCATAGAGGTTTCCTCCATTTCCTCCTCCTCATTATCAAAATCATCCGTCTCATCAGCAGCTAGCTGCGCTCGTTGCTGTCGCTTCGCTTCAATTTCTTTGTTCATCTTCTCATCCGGGGCTTCCCTTCGTACTGGCACTGGTTTTGGTATATTTTCAATAATCCCGAACGGCTTTTTCGGGATTTCATCATCACTTGGTTCACCCGCGTGATCGAGCTTCTTTCGCCTCAAATCCTCCGCGCACTTTTGATACGTTTCAATCGCCTTATCAAGATCCAACGCAAAGTTATTTGGAATCGAACTTTGTAGGTAACCGAGCACGTCATCCATACTTTTACGTGACACTAAAGGCTTTAGGTGTATTTTCAATATCGTGTAAGCTCCACAAATCAAAACTTTGTCTCCATCGAGTAGAAAAACGTCCCAGAGACGAAGGGCTAGCTCAAAAGGTACTCTATCCAGGAAACACTGGAAAAACCATTTTAACGTATAGAGGCCTGAGTCGACACCTTGCTTGTCCAAATGCTTTTTGAGTTTCGGTAGCAGCGTTTGTAAAACTTTATCATGATGAGCTTGGAAACGCACGAGCTTCGGGAAACCGGCAACAAAGAAACCTATTGACAAACAATAATATATTATGTAATAATCCCAAAAAAATCATCAAGACTCTACACTCAAACCTATTCCCACGTCTGCGTCTGGAGAGGAGAGACTATTACGAAAAAAAGTGATTATTGTTCCGTTCCATACCATGCATTCCATACTTCGGATCAGTCATTAGTTGAGCTAATCCCCAAAAAGCATCCTCTTCATCCATGTACATGAGCAAAAGCGCAGCGACTTGTGACATACCCTGGCAGTAACCTACTTCTGAGTTATAAATTGAATAAGCGGCTAGGATATTGAATAGCGAACACTGCTTGACACCGTATCGTTCTCGGAACATGATGTGATCACGGTACGTACGATTTACATCCAAATCTATTTGTCGTATGTCCGGAGAATGGAGTCGGGCTAATTGGTACATTTCCTGTATTAAAAACCAGAAGGGAATACATCATATTATTAATATATTCATATAGATTATCGTATCGTTGAAGAAGAACTCCAAAATTAGCAAATTCAAACAAATGAAACCCGAGCACAGGAGGAAAGGAAATCAACCCTTACACTATATTTTCCCTCTTGTTGCTGTTTGATATTCGGCAAATCCAACATAAGGGTCCAGAACAATCCACGAACTTTATTTGGGATCCCCTTAAAAGTTCTCTTGATAAATTTCTCACTACTCTTGTATTTCGGCCATGCCTTATACATCTTGATCCACTTGTCAGTCCGTTCAATCTCCAAATCCCTCCGTTTGAGCTCTTGCCCTCCAATCTTCTCGGGGAGTCGATTATCACTACAAATTCACAATGAAAACAAGATGATCAGTCAGAACAGATATTTATTATTCACAATTTCAGCCTCCATCCAGCTAATCCTCCTTTAGAAATGACAACGTACTGGATAAATCCATAGTGGTCAGTGACATGATATATTTCAAATGCCGGGTCTTCCCACGGATCAATCTGTGCACCTTCCTCCCGTCCTTTGTCATATTTTGCGAGTATTGCTAGTCGTTCTTCCTCAGCCTTATCAACCCAGTCATGGTCGGATTCGCCCATGCTCCCTCCAAAAGACACTAATTCCTCTCCAGATCTCCGAATTCAAACTGCGTCAACGTCAGCAGCAGCGTTGAGTACAATAAACACTGCCAAATTACACCTCGTCCAAATCATGAATCACCACTCTACCACTTTAAATCACCAGCCAGCTACTTCCGTTCCAATTAGCTGCTTTCCTCTGGAAAAACACAACAACAAAACGATATTTAAATAAATAAATTAGTACTCAAACTTTCGTATCAACAGCTGACAGCACACCCAGTCTCACTAAACATAATACCAACAAAACACTTTCATTCACTCCATTTTAAAATTACATTTATTTAACAACCGTCGAAAATATAACCTTAAAAGGTATCTATTCCAGGTGATGATGCGTAGTTTCTCATCCCCAGCCAGAAGAATTCAACATGTACTACTAGATTTTAAAATTAAGTAGAATCAGATTACAATCTCTCCTCCGACAGACCTTTTAGCTAAAATTCTCAGACTGCTAGGCACAAGGTGGAATACATACGAAGGTGGTGACAAACAGAAAAATCCCAACCAACCAACCACACAACACCACAGCTGATATTAGCCAAGTGCCGGTAAGATTACACCTATTGGGTTTTTGGGCTGTTGACCCATAAGAAGCTTCTTATGTGTCAACACCCCTGTTGACCCGTACCGCTTAAGAGTCAACAGCCCTGTTGACCCATACCGCTTAAGAGTCAACA